>JASAMX010026578.1:0-21256 GCA_030248175.1 Microlaimidae sp. YZB2_3
TTGCGCTTTTTAAATTGTAAAAAGGCGATGAATCGTATTGAATGGTCAGTTCCAAGGATTTAGGGTTGATGGAGCCCTAAAAGCTCGGAGCGATTTAGGTTCGATGGATCCTTGGTAACTTGGAACTGGAACTTGGAGATAAAAATAAAGACTTGGAGCCGCAAGTTGGGAACTAAACGTAAAAATTGCTTAAACGTTTACTTAAGCCTAAGCGAACCTAATGCTAACCCCAAACCAATTTTTTCTTAAAGGCTCTAAATTCTCGAAAATTTTTGATGGTTCTAAGTTCACTTCGTGGTGGCTTCGAAAGACCTCGTACCCTCGGAGCCGAAAATGGGGAACTTTAAGGTCAAAACTAGAAATTCGAAGTCGAAAGTGTAAAAGTCGCTAGTCAGTACCTAACTTTTAACCAAGTTTTTTTTTTATTCACAGTAATTACAAAAATTTTTTTACCGAAATTTCGAATGGAAAATTAAACATCTGTGCACACGACTTTTCATGCACTTACTACTGGTTTTTTCGCATCGATTACTCGTGCAGTGGTGCACCAAGAATCGCATTATTAAACTACGAAAAAAATCGACCCTGTTAGAAATTCTTGCGAACGTGAATTGGCAAAAGATGGTGTATTGCTAGAAAAATAGAAATATCCAACTTTTTCCTGCAAAATTTTTCTCAAAACTTTATTGTGCAAAATATGTTTTTTATTCTTGCTAATGCTTAAAAGTCTTGAATCTTAAGCAAAGAAATGTAAATAAATCGTTCATGTTTATTATGGTCTTAATACTGTTTTTTTTGGCTCTTTTTGGCAGTTCTTATTAATAATAATTATTTATTAAATAATCATAGTGTTAACTGATAAAAAATATGCGCGGTGATAAAATAACCATGAGGCGATGAAATTTCAAAAAAATCATTGTTATATTATTGTAATTCCAGAAAATAAATTTAGATTCAATAAAGGAAAGAACATTGTCAGGAAATTTTTTTGAGGCGCGCGTTTTTTAAACATATATTTATCGGTATTTGGTTGTTCGAAAACGCAACAAAAAAAATAAAATCACACCTTGAAATGGGATTTTAGAAAGACTAAATGGTCTTTAATCAAACGAAACTAAATATAAACAAAAAGTTTAAAAAAATTCAATCGGCGCAAAAAACCTTTAAAAACCGAATCACTCTCAGAAGTCTATTGAAGTAAACAAGAATAAAAAAAATCTGATTTTGATCTATTGTGTAACTTTTGACTGTTTATACTTAAAAAAAGCAATAAAATGCGGGGATATACCAGACAGGTCATTTGACCGATCCCTGGTGTTTATGAGCATTAAGGGACCATTAAAAGTCAATAAATCCCAGCCACAAACCGGGGAAGCCATAAATTCACGATTCGCACTTCTGCCAACAATTGTTTCCTATAGACACAATTCAAAAAAATGGCTAAAAGAAAAAGAGAGTCTGTTGGATTTTTAGTTTTTTTTCACGGGATATAATTTTACGTTTATAAAACAACACACAAGCAATACGTTTGAACTATTTTGATAACAAAAATAATTTCAGCGTTATAATGCTTACAACTATACGTAAAAATAACTAACGGTGCTAACAGTGATACGACAAACAGAAAAAATATGGCTAAGATAAATTTTAATTTTTTTAATCACAGCAAAATCCTGTAATTTCAAGCAAACAATTCTGTGCAACCATATCGTAATCCTTTTTGTTTATACAGGCATTTTATCCCATTTCAAACAATGATTAGAGTTTAAAAATTTCTTAGATTTCATGTTTTCATTAGATTTAAAAACCTTCATCATAAAGCTTTAGATGAAAAATAATTCTATTTCTAGAAATGCTCCATTTTTCGTACTTTAAATCAAGCTGAAAATATTATAAATAATTTATTTGAGACGAAATCACAGACTAATTTTCTAAAAATTATATTCAATGAAATATCTTTGCTAAATTAACGATTTATTTACATATTAATTTAAATATCGTGTTTTTTTTTGAAGATTTTTTTTAAAACTTACATCATAAAAAAATAAAAAATATTGTATTAATATTTTATCAATATCACCAACATTCAGTCGTTATCATATAAACAGAGTTGAAACGTGACTTTTTAGTTTATTGTTTTTGCCATTTTCAATATTTTTAGGCTCTTTAACCACATTTCTTAAATTTGATTTTTGGACAATTCCTGGGTAAAAATATGACCAATGTTCTGCATCCGGGCTCCACCGGAATTTCAAAGCTCAAACAACCTTATTATTAACAACAATCATTAACAATTCTGCTCTGAACATTTTTTTCGCCACAAGAAATTAATCATTCATTTACTTTTGGTTACTAATCTTTTAATAAACGAACGTAACCTAACTTAATTTTATTCTAAATAACGGTCTAAAGATAAGAAATGTTGTTTGATTTTAATGTACAATGTAATTAGGTGGCCATGCCTCTGTTTTTTATAATTTAATATTTAAAAGAAAATGTTCATTATGCCAAAGTTAAGGCTGTTTCTATAACTTATGTAAAAACGTCCTTTGGACAAAATCCAAAGGACAACTACAGCGTATAAACGTATGTAAAAACGTCCTTTGGACTTTGTCCAAAGGTCGTTTTTTTTTACATAAGTATGAACCAGCCTTTACTCACATGGCCAAACCAGCAATACACACGCGCGACAAGTATATTTTGCCAAAAAAATTTAAAAAGTAATAATTAACGAAAGGGTTTGTGGTAAATAGATTAATTAATTAAGATTAAAATGGTTCAAATTAAAATGGTTAATTAAAATGGTTAATTGAAATGGTTGAAAAACTGTCTTTGAAGTATGCGAAAAACGATTCAATTTGGCGGAAAACAAAAACTTATTTGTTACTCTGAAACACCTGTATATCTAAAAACTGTCTTTCCCATTAACACAAGAGTATTCGGTATAACTTCAAATTCCACTTTAAAAACTGAATGAAATGTTTGTGAAAATATTTGCACAGTAAGAAAACCAGTGAATTGCAAACAAAGAAAATTTTTGGTTCAAACCAGACAATGTAAGCGCTAACTGTTGTAAAATTGAAAATGAAAATCGCCGGATAAATTTGAAATTATATTTAATAAAAAGATTGGGGAGCAGCCGTGTCCCGTTACTTAAGAAAAGCTCTAGTATCCAAAATAAATACATAAACAGTCATCCATTATACATTTCAATGTTGCAACAAATCGGACCGCAAAAACCGCCGGATATATGTGTGTGCAAAAAAGCTTTGGCCGAACAACGATACGGCAAAAAAGATCGCGATTATGAAAAGGACGGTAAAGAATTGCCGGCTAAGAAAACGCGCGCAAAATGAACCCTCGTGTAAAACACCCGGTCAAGGGGGTCCACACATATTCGGCAACGTAGAACTGGCGAAACGTCAACAGTGAACGAAACAGATTCGCCTTTGAAGCTTTTCAGCTTCCAATATGAGGCTACCGGACGGGCGACGGAACTAATGAGAAGCCTGACAACTTATTTTACATAAAATGTCATACTGAAAAAACTTATCGCGCCCCAACTAAATTCTAAATTCCAATAGGGTTTCTTGCAAACTCTAACAAAAACACTTCTCTAATTTCTCGCGAAAATATAGCATTCAAATTGAAAATTTTGCAAATTCGACCACCGACTGCCCGTTTTTTCGGACTCGCTTTATGTCGCCCTTGGATCGGACGTGGAAAGTGTTTGAGTTGACAAACACAGGGGCATCCAAACACTATTGACTGGACAAACAGTAGCGCCGAAAAAGAGTGAGAATACCGGATTTTTCCACAGAGGTGAGAGATTCGAGGGCGTTCGAGCGTCTCGCGATCCCATTTCCACCGACAACAAACCAAGTTTATTGACCGCTATTTAAGCTAATTTATTCCGCTTTTTGCTAATTTTCATTATTGTAGTAAAACAAAAAAAAGAGGCGCACACAAGCGTACACTATTTCACAAATATATCAATACACAAGGAAAAATTTTCGCTATATACTGAAGCGTAGAAATCTTTTCGTAAGGCCCTAAAGTTTTTTAAATTTTGGGAAAAAAATTTTTTTCTTTAAATATCAATTCAGAAGCATCCTGATGCGTTCCAAAAGTATAAAAATACCCAAATAACTCAAAAATTTATTTTTATTTTAGTTTTTTCTTTTAATTTCGATAGATTGTACAGTTTAATACATATAGCTAAGGCATATGCATTTGCCTTAGATATTAAATGGCAATACTATATAAATGTTAAATCTGATATAATGTTAAAAGATATATAGGTTTGATAGATGACTGTTTTAAACCCCCAAACAACGGTTTTTATAATTTTGGGGTAGTCCGCGTCCTTCCAACCCCACTCTTTTTTTAGCGAAACATGGCATTTTGTATAGGTTTAATTTTCTACTTTTCGAATATTGTGTTATATATAAAAGTTTAATACAAAACTAAAACATTCTAAAACCATAAATTACAATATAAAAACTTTTCCCGCTACGCGGGAAGGTTAGATTTATTTCCAATAAAGCTAATATTTTTTTTTATAAATTCAATTCATACTCATGCCCAAACCCAAATTCATACCATACTCATGCTCAAAATTTAAAGACATCAGACAATAGATAGTTTTGTTATATACAATTTCATCGCCATATTAATTTAGAAGATAAAAAAAATGTATAGAAATTAGGTAAAAGAATACAAAAGTAAAATGTATGTTCACGCTATTACCAGGCCTGATTTTTAAGCAATTTATAGTACATATTTAAAAACTTTTCGCCTTTGGTGGACTGGGGGGACATCCTCCAGGGGCGGGTCCACTAAACGCGTGCTGACTAGGTGCTTTTTATAGCACGTTGTTTAAAACTCTTATTAATGTTTTAATTTCTGGGTTTTTCTTGATAAAACGTATAGGACTCTTTTTTTAGATAGGATAAATTAATATTCAAAGAGTTTTATGCATATTTTTTTGAAATAAAATTTAATAAAGCCTTAAACTGTAGTAAGGAGTTTTGTTAACCCAACCAGGGGTTATTGCTTTAATAGTTTGTGTATACAACAAATGTGTATAAAATTAATAAAATATCAGTTTGTGCCATGTAAATAAAAATTTTAAATAAAATAAAAATTTTTCTCCCCCTCCTGGACCGCCCCCCAAATGAAATCCTGGCTACGTCACTGCTGTAGTTAAATCTACCGCTCTGCACAATTTAAAAAAATATTTTTAATGGAATTTCGCGCGAAATACTCTTAAAAATTACTGCTTAAAACATCCGCTACTGGTTATTTAGCTTAAAAGTTATTTTCAGTTTTTAATTGTGGGTTAGGTTTCGCTGAAGCTCCTGCATGCACCTTGTTTAACATATTCTGGATATTATACAAAGCAAAAAATATTTTCCTTTGCATATCGAATGAAACGTGAATGAATTAGTTTATCACATAAAAACCTTTGATGCACAAAAACATTTAATTATACAGTATAGTTTTTGGCATTATTAAAAAAAACACATCAAACAAAAATTTATCGCGGTAAATCCCAATTAGTTTTCTTTGTTAGTTTTCCTAAGCAGCCGAAAGCGAAGGTCAAAATAAAAACCAAACTAAATCTTATCATGATAAAATAATGTATTTTAAAAAAAGCCTATTTTTTATGCACAAACAGAATTTCTTACAGTTAAATGGTTTACGTGTACGAGGCAAAATTTTAAACTAATAAAACAATTAAAAATCATATATATTTGGGTTTCAGTTTTCGACATTTTTGACATTTGTTATTTTGTGGCCCTAAGTTTTTATTTAGTGAACAACAGCATAATCCAGCCTTAGTTCCTCTTTTAGTTAAGTGGATTAATACTGTGACAATAATATTAATAAATCAGAATTCGACCCTGAATTTATTAAAACGCAAGGATTACTTTTATTGCTTTGCGGCTTTGAAATTTATTTATTCAGCGGTCAATTTAATAAACTGAATAACCAAATAAATCTGTAAACAAATGTCAATACAGCAGTAAAACTGCTAACGAAATTGATTCTTATTTGAAACAAACTACAGAAAATTATTTAAAAGATTTACTATTTTTTTATTGTATGTGGTTTTCCACCAGGATGTAAAGTCTCCCAAAGTATGAACCAGAAGCTAAATTTCATTATAATTTGCTTTCATGGTTGAAACCGCGTATAAAAATACTTTTTTTAATTTCAAATTTTTTTGAAACTTTTTTTTCAAAACTTTTACAGAAATATCAAAAGAAACATTTTTGCAATAGGGTCAGTATTTTGAAACAACACACACTGTAAATGCCAAATAAATCTATTTCAACAAAAAAATAATTAGGATTGAAGTTTAACATTGCTTAATTATTTGTAATTTCAATTGCATTGAAAACTGTAAATTGGTTTCAAATTAAAAAAGTATTTAAACTATTTATTACTTTGTCGTAATAAGCTGAATATATACAATATAAAGCAAGAAAAACTCAACATCAAAAATTTAAAAGATGGTTGTAGGCTGCTGCTGCTGCCTGCCATTTCTCAGCAAAAACTCTTTCGTGATATCGTTGCGTTTTGTTTGTGTGTTTACTCAGACCAATAGTTACCCAATTCAAAAAATGCAGATTTATTAAGCAATATTTTTGCTTTTAAGAATTAAAAATCTGTTTTTTTTAAGCAGAAACGTTTGAAAAAGTTATTAGCACTCTAGCTTGTTTGATTAAAAAATTTCACAAAAAACACCAAAGCCTTAAAAAGCAATACAAGATAGGCAAATAATTAATCAAGCCACCAGTAAAAGTGAAAAAACTGACAAAAACGCGATCAAAAAAGCGGGAAATATATGACAAATTAAAATTTAAACCAAAAATAGGCGTCAATTTCCAAAAACGTATGACACCTCGTTTGTTTGGTGGTGTTTTAGGATTTATTGGATTAGGGACTGGTTAAAAGTCCCTTCAGAGATTTGTTCAGACTCCCCGTGGGGCTGTTTAGCTTCCATACTGCTATCCGCTAGTGTGATAGCACGTTCTTAATTCCCAGCTCCCCATCCCTGTTTACATCGGTCTCTGTCGGAGTGCCCCTAATTTGGAAAGCTACAAAAACCGCGAGAAAATTTCATGACTGTTTTACGTGGAACGTCTCTAGAGTTTTTGAAACATCAACACAACGCGAGTTGTTACAACTGCGATAAAGATTCTCACTAACATTTTGCGCACCTTCAAATATTCTCCGAGGATATTTTTCTTCCTGCAATCTTTCCTCGACACCCCATTTCGTTGTCGAAGAAAGAAGAGTGAAAAACGCTTCAATAACCCTTAAACATTCAAACTGGCCAAAAACTTACTTTGATGCTACTCATTGAGCTTTTGCGCGCAATCATAATAATATAGAAGAAGTTTTATTCTAAAAATTCAACATTAATATAGCAGTAGAATATTAGTATTAAGTTTTTTCAAGGAATATTTTATATTTTGTATTGTTTTTCTTTATAATTCTTTATGTTTTAGCGTCAGGTAATTTTCAATGACTCTACAGAACCCTTTTTAAATTTAGTTTGAAGTTTTTTTGTGACAGAGTCTATTTTTCTTATTAAATATTTCTTTCAACAATGCCGAAATCTAATTTGTTTTTATGACATATATTGTCTTTTTAAACAGTAGCTATAATTTCAATCAAAAAAATTAATAAACCATGGAGAATGCACTGTAAATACCATCAATATAATTTATTGGTGTTTCTTATTTATAAAATAGTAAAAAACGATCGGTTTCTGTTGCATAGTACTTATTTTATCTCTTAAAAAAAGGAAAATAAATTATTACATTAAGAATAGAAATTACACTCTGTTTTAATAATAATTTTAAATGGTGATGAAAAGTGACAATATTTAGTATTATAAAAGTTTTAATAAATACAGAAAATTAAACTTAACTTTTACTTTATAGAATTTTATAACGTAACAGTAGAAACGCTGCGAAAATCCAACCAATGTTTCAAATTCCAATCCCTAGAGGCTTACACTTCAAGTTTTAGAATAACGATAAATTTCAAATTTCCGGAAAGAAATAAACCATTATAATAAGAAAAAAATAGATAAAAATAATTTGTGCCATTAAAAAACATATTAGAAAGTTTTTGAACACCCTAAAAACATTTAGGTGTTTTTTTCAGCTTGTAAAAGTGAGTTTATCGTTGTTTTTAGTTAAAAGTTTTGACACTTGAGCAACTACGTATACTCTATACACCACAAGTTGCAGTTTTTGAAGAAAAAAAAAACATTAAAATTGAACAGCTCCTTATTCAGTGTCAATTTTACAAGTATTAAATTATTATAACAACTTTTCATAACTAGAAATATTTTTTTCCAAATATTTTTCTTTTAAAATTAAAAACGTTTTTGTCAAATTATATTAATTGAATAAGAAAAACCCAAAAGCATATTTAATAAAATCACGACTCAGCCCATACAACGCAAAAAGACAAAGGCTCAACAAAAAATAGCTAATTCCTTTCTTAAGACGACGGTATATAAAAAGGATTGAATCTTAAGCGACCGACCCTCTTACTAATCCAATAAATCTACCAGTAACAAACGAGGTGTCAGCTGCCAGTCCAGAAGGATGGAGTCCCATGGATGTCTAAGTCAGAAGAACGCGGGGTTTCTACTATTTTCACCCTTTACATCCCTACAATAGAAAGTTATATGATTTCAACTTTAAAACACTCAATTTTTGTTGGTAATAAGTTTTTTTTAACTTTTTATCTTAAAATCTAATGTGGATTTAAAAATTCTATAAGCTATGTTAGTTTTGTTTTTTAATTAAAATAATTAAATAACAAGTTTAAAAAAATTAATGAAAAACCCAGGTGATGCGAATAAAGAAATAAAAGTATAATGAAATAAACATCATAAAACTTTTCTAAAAGATAAATTCTATATCTTTTCCATTTCCAGGGTGACCAGGGCTAAGAACCCAAAATGCACCCGCGTCCCCACTCGATTCCCTCTCAAAAAAAGGACAAATGTATCGTTTAGAGTTAAAGGGGGCAAACAGTCTCCAGTGCGGGCGTTATTAAGACTCGGCATTTTCTTACTCTTCTTTCATGTTGCCTCTATTGGTTGTTAAGCAAAAACGACGCTTCATAAAGCCTGGTTTATACTTCGTCCAAAGCGTCCAAAGGACACTTTTGGACAAAACAACTTCAAACGTTTTTTTATTTAAGGGTTATAAAATAAACTTAACTTTGACATAAGGTTTTTAAACACTAAAACCCGGTCAATGTTTTCAAAACAGGCAATTTATCTAGGAAACTGAAACGTATTTTTATTTTTAAAAAAATTTTTTCAACACATTTTTAGGTGGAAAAATAATAAATTATTTAAAGCTTTTAGTTTGTTTTTTTTTTAATTAAACAACTCGTATGGTTTTCGGTTTCAGAAAATTTGATTTGAGAAACAAGTACACAATAAAATTGGCCAGAATAGGGTAGATGAGGTGAGTTTTTATTTGCGGTCAATGGTTCGGACCGTGGGCAAAGGACAAAGAGGTGACATCGATCTGCTGGGCGATGATTTCAAAGGATTTAATTGCCGTGACCCGGAACCACCCTATTCAAAATCCACCAAATAACGCTAAAGCGTTAGTTCGATTGAACGATTTCTAAACAGCTATATGGTTTAAATGTATCGTTTTTAAAAATTTTAAGCACGAAAAAAGCATATAAGTATAAACTATGTTTTATTTGTACCTGTGTATATCATAATTACGTTTCTTAAGGCCCAAAAACAATTATGGTCTCTATTTGAAAAAAAGATAACAAATATTCAACTTTATTAGTTTTTATGAGGTTAATATAGTTTTAACATTACAATTTAATCATGTATCCTATGAAACCTTCAAAAAGCGTTTAGTTGGTTGGAAGTTTTTTGGGTTGTTTTTATTTGCTATTTCAGGTGCAGGCGAGGGAGGGGGAGGGATAAGGTCAAAATTAAGTTTAGAGAAACAAACAAAGGGGGAAAGAGTTTGTTCACAGTAGGCTCGGGGCGGGGAGGATAAAAAAGGCGGCATTTTTAATAGTTTTTTTTTTGGGCTTCAGTTTTTTTTTGGTAGTGGGGTGGGTGTGTTTTTAATTTTAGCCAAAATTTTTATCAACCTTGATCAAGGATTATATTATTCCTGAGTGTTCAAACTTATATTTTATTTCATCACATACAATGTATAGTTTATTGAAAAAAATATCAAAAATTTTCCTAAGATTTAGCACACTGTTTTTCAACTTGTTTTTCACCTTAGCTTTTCGTGAGTAGTTTGTCATACAAAGTTGCCCTTTTTGCAGCGCGCCGATCAACTGAGTTTTTGGTTGCCGTGACAAATTGATGAATTGTGTCGTTTTATCCTTTATATAAACATTACATAGAAAAACCATATTTGAATTTTTAAGTTTTAATCGGCGCCACATGTTTTTAAAGTTTAAGCAACGAAATTTATAAATCACCAAATTTAATCATTATTCATTTCTAAAACAATTGCTAATATTTTTTTTGCTTAACGTTCAGAAATGATTTTGTAATCGTAATGCTCCTTTTATATATTTTTTGCAGTTTAAACACTTTCAATATAAAGATTTTTTATGTTTTTGAATAAAAAAGTATAAATTATATGTATTATTCAGCATTATAGGATTTAGCAAGGAGTATTGGATTGAATGAATATTTTGTTATTTATATGGTGACTATAAAAAAAACAAATATTATGAAAACACACACGCACACGCCACATACACAAAGAAAAAACTGGAAGCTCCATTATAAAATAGAATACTTTTAGATATAGATATTAACTAAAATTATTGAGCCGTGCCTTTTGTAATGATTATAATAAGAATAATAATGTCGTCATATTGTATAAATAATTAAGTAACTGCTCAGTGACAGACATGTGTCGGAGTCCTTAATCATGGTTGAAATCAGAAATCGTTTATTCATTTTATTTACCTCACATTTCATTAATATTGGATTAATGATGTATGTACTTGCTAAAACTAATAAGAGTTCTTTTTTGTAAGCCTTAGACTCAATTTTAGTAAGCCATCTCTGTGTTGTTTTCTTTTGTATATTTTGCTGTCTCAATTTTATGACGTGCAACATTAAGTGGCAATTTTGACATCTGTTGAAAAATAAAGAAGACAAATAATGATGAAAACTGAATCTCACTAAAAAAATTCTTAAATAATTGATTACTACATACTAGAATAAATGCTAAACTAAATTTTTTTAAAATAAAAAACTTTAAAATTGAGACAGTTGAATATTTGTTTGAAGGTTTGATGAGGATACATGATTAAATTGTAATGTGTTAAAACTATATTAATCCTCGCAATAAAAACTAATAAAGTTGAATATTTGTTATCTTTTTTTCAAATAGAGACCATAATTGTTTTTGGGCCTTAGAGAACGTAATTTAATTACACGGTACAAATAAAAACATAGTTTATACTTATATGCTTTTTTCGTGCTTAAAATTTTTAAAATCGATACATTTAAACCATATAGCTGTTTAGAAATTGTTCAATCGAACTAACGCTTTAGCGTTATTTGGTGGATTTTGAAAGAGGCGTGGTTTATTCGGGTCACGGCAATTAAACTCCAATCATCGCCCAGCAGATCGATGTCCGCGCCTCTTTGTCCTTTGCCCACGGGTCTGAACCATTGTACTGCAATAAAAACTCGACCTCATTTACCCTATTCTGGCCAATTTTATTGTGTATACTTGTTTCTCAAATCAAATTTTCTGAAACCGAAAACCATACGAGTTGTTTAATTAAAAAAAAAACAAACTAAAAGCTTTAAATAATTTATTGTTCCACCTAAAAATGTGTTGAAAAAATTTTTTTAAAATAAAAATACGTTTCAGTTTCCTAGATAAATTGCCTGTTTTGAAAACATTGACCGGGTTTTAGTGTTTAAAAACCTTATGTCAAAGTTAAGTTTATTTTATAACCCTTAAATAAAAAAACGTTTGAAGTTGTTTTGTCCAAAATTGTCCTTTGGACACTTTGGACGAAGTATAAACCAGGCTTTATGAAGCGTCGTTTTTGCTTAACAACCAATAGGAGGCAACATGAAATGAATGCAGTAATGAATGCCGAGTCTTTAATTAACGCCCGCACTGGGAGACTGTTTGCCCCCTTTTAAGCTCTTAAACGATACATTTGGTCCTTTTGTTTGAGAGGGAATCGAGTGGTGGACGCGGGTGCATTTTGGGGTTCTTAGCCCTGGTCACCCTGGAAATGGAAAAGATATAGAATTTATCTTTTAAGAAAAGTTTTATTGATGTTTATTTCATTATACTTTTATTTCTTTATTCGCATCACCTGGGTTTTTCATTAATTTTTTTAAACTTGTTATTTAATTATTTCAATTAAAAAACAAAACTAACATAGCTTATAGAATTTTTAAATCCACATTAGATTTTAAGATAAAAGTTAAAAAAAACTTATTACCAACAAAAATTGAGTGTTTTAAAGTTGAAATCATATAACTTTCTATTGTAGGGATGTAAAGGGTGTAAAATAGTAGAAACCCCCCGTTCTTCTGACTTAGACATCCATGGGACTCCATCCTTCTGGACTGGCAGCTGACACCTCGTTTGTTACTGGTAGATTTATTGGATTAGTAAGAGGGTCGGTCGCTTAAGATTCAATCCTTTTTATATACCGTCGTCTTAAGAAAGGAATTAGCTATTTTTTTGTTGAGCCTTCGTCTTTTTGCGTTGTATGGGCTGAGTCGTGATTTTATTAAATATGCTTTTGGGTTTTTCTTATTCAATTAATATAATTTGACAAAAACGTTTTTAATTTTAAAAGAAAAATATTTGGAAAAAAATATTTCTAGTTATGAAAAGTTGTTATAATAATTTAATACTTGTAAAATTGACACTGAATAAGGAGCTGTTCAATTTTAATGTTTTTTTTTTCTTCAAAAACTGCAACTTGTGGTGTATAGAGTATACGTAGTTGCTCCAAGTGTCAAAACTTTTAACTAAAAACAACGATAAACTCACTTTTACAAGCTGAAAAAACACCTAAATGTTTTTAGGGTGTTCAAAAACTTTCTCAATATGTTTTTTAATGGCACAAATTATTTTTATCTATTTTTTTCTTATTATAATGGTTTATTTCTTTCCGGAAATTTGAAATTTATCGTTATTCTAAAACTTGAAGTGTAAGCCTCTAGGGATTGGAATTTGAAACATTGGTTGGATTTTCGCAGCGTTTCTACTGTTACGTTATAAAATTCTATAAAGTAAAAGTTAAGTTTAATTTTCTGTATTTATTAAAACTTTTATAATACTAAATATTGTCACTTTTCATCACCATTTAAAATTATTATTAAAACAGAGTGTAATTTCTATTCTTAATGTAATAATTTATTTTCCTTTTTTTAAGAGATAAAATAAGTACTATGCAACAGAAACCGATCGTTTTTTACTATTTTATAAATAAGAAACACCAATAAATTATATTGATGGTATTTACAGTGCATTCTCCATGGTTTATTAATTTTTTTGATTGAAATTATAGCTACTGTTTAAAAAGACAATATATGTCATAAAAACAAATTAGATTTCGGCATTGTTGAAAGAAATATTTAATAAGAAAATAGACTCTGTCACAAAAAAACTTCAAACTAAATTTAAAAAGGGTTCTGTAGAGTCATTGAAAATTACCTGACGCTAAAACATAAAGAATTATAAAGAAAAACAATACAAAATATAAAATATTCCTTAAAAAACTTAATACTAATATTCTACTGCTATATTAATGTTGAATTTTTAGAATAAAACTTCTTCTATATTATTATGATTGCGCGCAAAAGCTCAATGAGTAGCATCAAAGTAAGTTTTTGGCCAGTTTGAATGTTTAAGGGTTATTGAAGCGTTTTTCACTCTTCTTTCTTCGACAACGAAATGGGGTGTCGAGGAAAGATTGCAGGAAGAAAAATATCCTCGGAGAATATTTGAAGGTGCGCAAAATGTTAGTGAGAATCTTTATCGCAGTTGTAACAACTCGCGTTGTGTTGATGTTTCAAAAACTCTAGAGACGTTCCACGTAAAACAGTCATGAAATTTTCTCGCGGTTTTTGTAGCTTTCCAAATTAGGGGCACTCCGACAGAGACCGATGTAAACAGGGATGGGGAGCTGGAATTAAGAACGTGCTATCACACTAGCGGATAGCAGTATGGAAGCTAAACAGCCCCACGGGGAGTCTGAACAAATCCTCTGAAGGGACTTTTAACCAGTCCCTAATCCAATAAATCCTAAAACACCACCAAACAAACGAGGTGTCATACGTTTTTGGAAATGACGCCTATTTTTGGTTTAAATTTTAATTTGTCATATATTTTCCCGCTTTTTTGATCGCGTTTTTGTCAGTTTTTTCACTTTTACTGGTGGCTTGATTAATTATTTGCCTATCTTGTATTGCTTTTTAAGGCTTTGGTGTTTTTTGTGAAATTTTTTAATCAAACAAGCTAGAGTGCTAATAACTTTTTCAAACGTTTCTGCTTAAAAAAAACAGATTTTTAATTCTTAAAAGCAAAAATATTGCTTAATAAATCTGCATTTTTTGAATTGGGTAACTATTGGTCTGAGTAAACACACAAACAAAACGCAACGATATCACGAAAGAGTTTTTGCTGAGAAATGGCAGGCAGCAGCAGCAGCCTACAACCATCTTTTAAATTTTTGATGTTGAGTTTTTCTTGCTTTATATTGTATATATTCAGCTTATTACGACAAAGTAATAAATAGTTTAAATACTTTTTTAAATTTGAAACCAATTTACAGTTTTCAATGCAATTGAAATTACAAATAATTAAGCAATGTTAAACTTCAATCCTAATTATTTTTTTGTTGAAATAGATTTATTTGGCATTTACAGTGTGTGTTGTTTCAAAATACTGACCTATTGCAAAAATGTTTCTTTTGATATTTCTGTAAAAGTTTTGAAAAAAAAGTTTCAAAAAAATTTGAAATTAAAAAAAGTATTTTTATACGCGGTTTCAACCATGAAAGCAAATTATAATGAAATTTAGCTTCTGGTTCATACTTTGGGAGACTTTACATCCTGGTGGAAAACCACATACAATAAAAAAATAGTAAATCTTTTAAATAATTTTCTGTAGTTTGTTTCAAGTAAGAGTCAATTTCGTTAGCAGTTTTACTGCTGTATTGACATTTGTTTACAGATTTATTTGGTTATTCAGTTTATTAAATTGACCGCTGAATAAATAAATTTCAAAGCCGCAAAGCAATAAAAGTAATCCTTGCGTTTTAATAAATTCAGGGTTGAATTTGATTTATTAATATTATTGTCACAGTATTAATCCACTTAACTAAAAGAGGAACTAAGGCTGGATTATGCTGTTGTTCACTAAATAAAAACTTAGGGCCACAAAATAACAAATGTCAAAAATGTCGAAAACTGAAACCCAAATATATATGATTTTTAATTGTTTTATTAGTTTAAAATTTTGCCTCGTACACGTAAACCATTTAACTGTAAGAAATTCTGTTTGTGCATAAAAAATAGGCTTTTTTTAAAATACATTATTTTATCATGATAAGATTTAGTTTGGTTTTTATTTTGACCTTCGCTTTCGGCTGCTTAGGAAAACTAACAAAGAAAACTAATTGGGATTTACCGCGATAAATTTTTGTTTGATGTGTTTTTTTTAATAATGCCAAAAACTATACTGTATAATTAAATGTTTTTGTGCATCAAAGGTTTTTATGTGATAAACTAATTCATTCACGTTTCATTCGATATGCAAAGGAAAATATTTTTTGCTTTGTATAATATCCAGAATATGTTAAACAAGGTGCATGCAGGAGCTTCAGCGAAACCTAACCCACAATTAAAAACTGAAAATAACTTTTAAGCTAAATACCAGTAGCTGATGTTTTAAGCAGTAATTTTTAAGAGTATTTCGCGCGAAATTCCATTAAAAATATTTTTTTAAATTGTGCAGAGCGGTAGATTTAACTACAGCAGTGACGTAGCCAGGATTTCATTTGGGGGGCGGTCCAGGAGGGGGAGAAAAATTTTTATTTTATTTAAAATTTTTATTTACATGGCACAAACTGATATTTTATTAATTTTATACACATTTGTTGTATACACAAACTATTAAAGCAATAACCCCTGGTTGGGTTAACAAAACTCCTTACTACAGTTTAAGGCTTTATTAAATTTTATTTCAAAAAAATATGCATAAAACTCTTTGAATATTAATTTATCCTATCTAAAAAAAGAGTCCTATACGTTTTATCAAGAAAAACCCAGAAATTAAAACATTAATAAGAGTTTTAAACAACGTGCTATAAAAAGCACCTAGTCAGCACGCGTTTAGTGGACCCGCCCCTGGAGGATGTCCCCCCAGTCCACCAAAGGCGAAAAGTTTTTAAATATGTACTATAAATTGCTTAAAAATCAGGCCTGGTAATAGCGTGAACATACATTTTACTTTTGTATTCTTTTACCTAATTTCTATACATTTTTTTTATCTTCTAAATTAATATGGCGATGAAATTGTATATAACAAAACTATCTATTGTCTGATGTCTTTAAATTTTGAGCATGAGTATGGTATGAATTTGGGTTTGGGCATGAGTATGAATTGAATTTATAAAAAAAAATATTAGCTTTATTGGAAATAAATCTAACCTTCCCGCGTAGCGGGAAAAGTTTTTATATTGTAATTTATGGTTTTAGAATGTTTTAGTTTTGTATTAAACTTTTATATATAACACAATATTCGAAAAGTAGAAAATTAAACCTATACAAAATGCCATGTTTCGCTAAAAAAAGAGTGGGGTTGGAAGGACGCGGACTACCCCGAAATTATAAAAACCGTTGTTTGGGGGTTTAAAACAGTCATCTATCAAACCTATATATCTTTTAACATTATATCAGATTTAACATTTATATAGTATTGCCATTTAATATCTAAGGCAAATGCATATGCCTTAGCTATATGTATTAAACTGTACAATCTATCGAAATTAAAAGAAAAAACTAAAATAAAAATAAATTTTTGAGTTATTTGGGTATTTTTATACTTTTGGAACGCATCAGGATGCTTCTGAATTGATATTTAAAGAAAAAAATTTTTTTCCCAAAATTTAAAAAACTTTAGGGCCTTACGAAAAGATTTCTACGCTTCAGTATATAGCGAAAATTTTTCCTTGTGTATTGATATATTTGTGAAATAGTGTACGCTTGTGTGCGCCTCTTTTTTTTGTTTTACTACAATAATGAAAATTAGCAAAAAGCGGAATAAATTAGCTTAAATAGCGGTCAATAAACTTGGTTTGTTGTCGGTGGAAATGGGATCGCGAGACGCTCGAACGCCCTCGAATCTCTCACCTCTGTGGAAAAATCCGGTATTCTCACTCTTTTTCGGCGCTACTGTTTGTCCAGTCAATAGTGTTTGGATGCCCCTGTGTTTGTCAACTCAAACACTTTCCACGTCCGATCCAAGGGCGACATAAAGCGAGTCCGAAAAAACGGGCAGTCGGTGGTCGAATTTGCAAAATTTTCAATTTGAATGCTATATTTTCGCGAGAAATTAGAGAAGTGTTTTTGTTAGAGTTTGCAAGAAACCCTATTGGAATTTAGAATTTAGTTGGGGCGCGATAAGTTTTTTCAGTATGACATTTTATGTAAAATAAGTTGTCAGGCTTCTCATTAGTTCCGTCGCCCGTCCGGTAGCCTCATATTGGAAGCTGAAAAGCTTCAAAGGCGAATCTGTTTCGTTCACTGTTGACGTTTCGCCAGTTCTACGTTGCCGAATATGTGTGGACCCCCTTGACCGGGTATTTTACACGAGGGTTCATTTTGCGCGCGTTTTCTTAGCCGGCAATTCTTTACCGTCCTTTTCATAATCGCGATCTTTTTTGCCGTATCGTTGTTCGGCCAAAGCTTTTTTGCACACACATATATCCGGCGGTTTTTGCGGTCCGATTTGTTGCAACATTGAAATGTATAATGGATGACTGTTTATGTATTTATTTTGGATACTAGAGCTTTTCTTAAGTAACGGGACACGGCTGCTCCCCAATCTTTTTATTAAATATAATTTCAAATTTATCCGGCGATTTTCATTTTCAATTTTACAACAGTTAGCGCTTACATTGTCTGGTTTGAACCAAAAATTTTCTTTGTTTGCAATTCACTGGTTTTCTTACTGTGCAAATATTTTCACAAACATTTCATTCAGTTTTTAAAGTGGAATTTGAAGTTATACCGAATACTCTTGTGTTAATGGGAAAGACAGTTTTTAGATATACAGGTGTTTCAGAGTAACAAATAAGTTTTTGTTTTCCGCCCAATTGAATCGTTTTTCGCATACTTCAAAGACAGTTTTTCAACCATTTCAATTAACCATTTTAATTAACCATTTTAATTTGAACCATTTTAATCTTAATTAATTAATCTATTTACCACAAACCCTTTCGTTAATTATTACTTTTTTAAATTTTTTTGGCAAAATATACTTGTCGCGCGTGTGTATTGCTGGTTTGGCCATGTGAGTAAAGGCTGGTTCATACTTATGTAAAAAAAAACGACCTTTGGACAAAGTCCAAAGGACGTTTTTACATACGTTTATACGCTGTAGTTGTCCTTTGGATTTTGTCCAAAGGACGTTTTTACATAAGTTATGAACCAGCCTTAACTTTGGCATAATGAAGATTTATTTTTAAATATTAAATTATAAAAAACAGAGGCATGGCCACCTAATTACATTGTACATTAAAATCAAACAACATTTCTTATCTTTAGACCGTTATTTAGAATAAAATTAAGTTAGGTTACGTTCGTTTATTAAGGAATTACTAACCAAAAGTAAATGAATGATTAATTTCTTGTGGCGAAAAAAATGTTCAGAGCAGAATTGTTAATGATTGTTGTTAATAATAAGGTTGTTAGAGTTTTGAAATTCCGGTGGAGCCCGGATGCAAAACCTGGCATATTTTTACCCCCGAATTGTACAAAAATCAATTTAAAAATGTGGTTAAAGAGCCCAAAAATATTGAAAATGGCAAAAACAATAAACTAAAAAGTCACGTTTCAACTCTGTTTATATGATAACGACTGAATGTTGGTGATATTGATAAAATATTAATACAATATTTTTTATTTTTTTATGATGTAAGTTTTTAGAAAAAATCTTCAAAAAAAAACACGATATTTAAATTAATATGTAAATAAATCGTTAATTTAGCAAAGATATTTCATTGAATATAATTTTTAGAAAATTAGTCTGTGATTTCGTCTCAAATAAATTATTTATAATCTTTTCAGCTTGATTTAAAGTACCAAATGGAGCATTATCAAAAATAAAATTATTAATTATTAAAGTTTTATGATGAAGGTTTTTAAATCTAATGAAAACATGAAATCTAAGAAATTTTTAAACTCTAATCATTGTTTGAAATGGGATAAAATGCCTGTATAAACAAAAAGGATTACGATATGGTTGCACAGAATTGTTTGCTTGAAATTACAGGATTTTGCTGTGATTAAAAAAATTAAAATTTATCTTAGCCATATTTTTTCTGTTTGTCGTATCACTGTTAGCACCGTTAGTTATTTTTACGTATAGTTGTAAGCATTATAACGCTGAAATTATTTTTGTTATCAAAATAGTTCAAACGTATTGCTTGTGTGTTGTTTTATAAACGTAAAATTATATCCCGTGAAAAAAAACTAAAAATCCAACAGACTCTCTTTTTCTTTTAGCCATTTTTTTGAATTGTGTCTATAGGAAACAATTGTTGGCAGAAGTGCGAATCGTGAATTTATGGCTTCCCCGGTTTGTGGCTGGGATTTATTGACTTTTAATGGTCCCTTAATGCTCATAAACACCAGGGATCGGTCAAATGACCTGTCTGGTATATCCCGCATTTTATTGCTTTTTTTAAGTATAAACGGTGAAAAGCGCTAAATCAAATTGAAATAAATTTTATTCTTGTTTACTTCAATAGAATTCTGAGAGTGATTCGGTTTTTAAAGGTTTTTTGCGCCGATTGAATTTTTTTAAACTTTTTGTTTATATTTAGTTTCGTTTGATTAAAGACCATTTAGTCTTTCTAAAATCCCATTTCAAGGTGTGATTTTATTTTTTTTGTTGCGTTTCAACAACCAAATACCGATAAATATATGTTTAAAAAACGCGCGCCTCAAAAAAATTTCCTGACAATGTTCTTTCCTTTATTGAATCTAAATTTATTCTGGAATTACAATAATATAACAATGATTTTTTTGAAATTTCATCGCCTCATGGTTATTTTATCACCGCGCATATTTTTTATCAGTTAACACTATGATTATTTAATAAATAATTATTATTAATGGGAACTTCCAAAAAGAGCCAAAAAAAACAGTATTAAGACCATAATAAACATGAACGATTTATTTACATTTCTTTGCTTAAGATTCAAGACTTTTAAGCATTAGCAAGAATAAAAAACATATTTTGCACAATAAAGTTTTGAGAAAAATTTTGCAGGAAAAAGTTGGATATTTCTATTTTTCTAGCAATACACCATCTTTTGCCAATTCACGTTCGCAAGAATTTCTAACAGGGTCGATTTTTTTCGTAGTTTAATAATGCGATTCTTGGTGCACCACTGCACGAGTAATCGATGCGAAAAAACCAGTAGTAAGTGCATGAAAAGTCGTGTGCACAGATGTTTAATTTTCCATTCGAAATTTCGGTAAAAAAATTCTTGTAATTACTGTGAATAAAAAAAAAACTTGGTTAAAAGTTAGGTACTGACTAGCGACTTTTACACTTTCGACTTCGAATTTCTAACTTAGACCTTAAAGTTCCCCATTTCCGGCTCCGAGGGTACGAGGTCTTTGGAGCCACACGAAGTGAACTTAGAACCATCAAAAATTTTCGAGAATTTAGAGCCTTTAAGAAAAAATTGGTTTGGGGTTAGCATTAGGTTCGCTTAGGCTTAAGTAAACGTTTAAGCAATTTTTACGTTTAGTTCCCAACTTGCGGCTCCAAGTCTCTATTTTTATCTCCAAGTTCCAGCTCCAAGTTACCAAGGATCCATCGAACCTAAATCGCTCCGAGCTTTTTTGGCTCCATCAACCCTAAATCCTTGGAACTGACCATTCGATCGTATTCATCGCCTTTTTACAATTTAAAAAGCGCAACGCTTAGTG
>JASAMX010026579.1:0-17253 GCA_030248175.1 Microlaimidae sp. YZB2_3
ACTTTCAAATTCATTTCGAAGAAATTGATACCAAGTGTTAAATTTAGATATTTCAACAGGCTTTAGTTTAAGTGTCTAGCAACAACTAAACAAAAAAAGAAATTATAAAATTATGCAAGTGATAATTTAAGCATATTACATGAAACAACATTCTTCTTAATATTTTTGTATTAAAAAACTCTAGACTATACAAAAATAATATGAACTGGAATAAAATAAATGCCTATATCTTGCCTGAGGAATAGCCGATTAAATGAATAAAATATTTACGAAATGAGACTAAGTAAAAAGTTGATCCACATGAACTTAAAATGTCATCAACACTGAGTCACAGTATCATATACTTGTTTATTATCTTAACTGCGTTTGCTGTAGGAACGACAAATTCATACAACACAGAATTTAAAAAAAAGGAATGAGATTTTTCACTGGAAAAAAAACTCCGCGATGGGTTTTTACATTTTTTGGGAATAAATTGTTTTGCATTATAAAAGAATAGATAATATTTATTAAAAAAATTAATAGAGTAGTATTGATTTTTTTGCGTATACTTTAGCCTTTAACCTTGGTTGACTTTTATCCAGGTCATTAGAATGCGGGCCCTGGGCCTATTTCCAAGAAATCTTAGAATACATAAAAAAAAGGAATAAGAAACAAAAAAAGACAAAAGGGGATGTTTGTGAATCCAGCCGAAATGCATTATGCATATTTTATATGCATTATTCATATTTTTATACATGCATGCATACGTATTTTATACTTATTATAAATGCATGGAATTTAAAAAATCATGCTCGCAGCAATCTTTGACAATCCCGAAACCGCATCTTCTCCACTTTTTTTTGAGTTTAACACAGATAATTAGAATATTCTGGTTTAAAAGTGGCTATTTCGCGATTGTCAAAAACTTTTTCAAACGTGATTTCATAATTATTTTTTCTTTTAATTATTAGAACTATTGACAACAGGAGTGACTAATTTGGTTCGCCGAATAAAAGAATCATTAGAATATATTCTACGTTTTCTATTGTTAAATACTGCACGCGCCAGATGCTACCTTACTACAGTCCACCTACGTTACCTATAGACATATGTCTAAACAAACGCCGGGGAAAAATCGTCCTTTTTTTGTTTATTCATAGAACATTTTTCACGGCTTGTTAAAAATATTAACAGTCATTGCAAAAATTAATGTTTACTTCATAAAAACAGTTATAAACTCGCGTAATATTATGGTGATTTAAAAACCCAATGTGCTATTTTGTTTGTTTTATAATAAAATCAAAAGTGTTTTAAATTTTTTTTATTAGCCTTAAAAAACGCTCTGAGAAAAGAGCAGGAAAAAAGGGCGATTTCTTCCCGAGCAAATTTTAAGACAGAAAAAATGTGACTAGTCTGTAATGGACATGTTTTGGACCATAGGAAATTTGCTTTGGTTTTAGCAGCTGCCCACTGAATAAAAATTTCTACCATATGGAAATGATTTGTTTATATGTTTAACTAATTACACTGACTGCACTGACTGTTGCATTTTTTTAGTTTGATGAATTATAGATTGAAAAAGTCATGCTCACATCACTTTTTAACAAGCGCGAAATCCCCACTCTTTAATCAGAAGGTTATATTTCTATGTGTAAGAAACAAGCACGCAGGCAGGCAGGCAGGCAGGCAGGCACGCAAATTTAATTTTATTGTACAACAATAGAGGTATTTAACTATAGGCAAATCAAACCTAGTTGACCTCGATAATTTTAGAATTAAATAGACTATTTAACAATAAAAAAATTAAAATTTTCGACAATAAGAGTTCAATATTACAAATTAGAATGCCTTATTTTAAAAATTATTTATCAAACTACTCAATTTGAAACAAAAATGCATAATTTTTTAAAAAGGCGGAAAATAAACAACTCCTGCATTATAATTCGTAAAAAAACAGGTAATAATCGTACAAACAATTTTATTTGGTACTCTCATCTTTTGTCTCTATTCATATTTACGAACTAAGCCCAATATAATTCAACCACAGAAACTTAACTAGAAACTTTAAAAATAATAACTTTCTAAACTGTGAGTTTTTCAATTTTTAAACTTTTATATTGTTTTTTGCTCCGATTTTCTCTTCGAATGTATGTAACGGTTAAAGAACACAACTTTAAACATATTAATATTCTATGTGACATAAGAATAAAGGACGTGACCTTGAGTTTTTTAATATAAAAAATCTCTCAACTGTTACCGCTATTTAAAAAAACTAAAAAGATGACATTTTTAAAAATATTAATTCATATGCAGTGTAATATTAAATTACGAGTTGAAAATTAGAATCAATTAGTAATCGATTACTAAAAACGACTTTTTCGCATATGTAAAAATGCACCGCATAATAGAATAGAATAGAATAGGTTTATTGTTGCAAAGGTTACGGTTATGTAACACGCTTACATTACAACAAATAAATAATATATTATCACATACGTTGTTATATAAAACAATACAATGTTACATTATAAAAACAACATAAACAAAAAAATACAAATGAACAAAAGAACAAAATTTATTTGTGACTAGGCATTCAATACATATTATAAATAAAAAAAATAAGTGGAATAAAATGAGTTTATTTTATAAAAGCCAATATTTTATATTGAAAAATGGAAAAAGACTATACTTTTCAATGTGTTCCATAGTTTAGCATCACGGTTGCCAAAAAATGCTTATTTATAATCTAATCTAATCAACAAAATCTACAAAATTTTTCTCCTAGCTTTAACCCATTATTTAGCGTACGTATATTATTTTTAACGGTCGGTCATAAAGTTTTCATTGAGTACATATACCATATTGATAAGCATTTTGTAACGCAAATAATGGTTCAACCGTTTGCGTACTGAAAACGTGAAAATCTTCGTTACGAAAAATTAGCTCTAAAAAATTGTTCCTCTTGTGGGTTTTTTCACTTTTTTCGCAAAACATTCTTTAGCAAAAAAAAAAAATAGAAAACAAAGTAATTTGAATAGTATATATACCAGAATAGTACCCATCTAACCACTTTGCACTTTGCAATCAAACGCACTTTGCGTTGTATTCAAATTACAGTAATCTGTGCCGGTCGCCGCGCGTGTCAAATTAAACCATTTTAAGCAGTTAGCGTTGCTATGTCGTATAAAAACAGGGTTAACGCGGGGTAGGGTAGTGCATTTAATTTTCGGCATTTTTTGTTTTTCAATGTAACTTTTCACTGTATGGCCCAATTTTCATGTTTGATAGCTCATTTTAAAGCTTTTACGATACTGCGTTGCGTAATAAAAGTTTCACTGTACAAAAGTAGTTTTTTTATTTAAGTTAAATCAGTTTTTTAAAAAAATGGAAAATTGCCGAAATTAAAAATGCATTTAAGTTTTTGGCACTTTAAACAATGTATTGTTTTTTATTACAATTTTAAACAAAATACGTATATATTGTTTCTCAATAAAACAAAAACACTAATGTCAAAAAATAATAATTTTTAAAAATTTAAAAGCCTAATCATTATCTCGAGACAGTTTTCTTTAATTTAGGCTTTTACTTGTTGTATAACGTGTAACTGGCAAAAACTTAAAGCTAAAATTCTAAATGGTATAAAAATGAGCTAAATTTGGGGAAAAAGTGCATTTAATTTTGGCACTTTTTAAAAAGACCCCCTTAATCGAGTTTCAGTACAGTGCTATGACCCCTACACATTTTAACGTTGTGTTTTAACTATTTACAACTACAATTTAACACCCGACCACTTAATTCAACCCGTTTTTACCTACAGCAATATGTGTGCGAAATTACACTATTTTATTTAATAACGATTGCTCACCACAGACGCAACGTAGAACCACGGGGACTAAAAATTCGGAAAATAGACCAAATTTTACCAGGACAGTTTAATTTTTAAACCATTTTATTGCGTATTCATGAAATGCCCATGTTCTAAAAACGAGTAACAATTTTATTTTTTGTAAAACACACAATTTCATAGGAAAATATCATAACATAACAAATAAAAAGCTCACGACAGTCATCTACATATAATTAGCTCTCATTTGAGCTAGCAAACGTCGTATTCCGTCCAGGACTATCAAAGATATATTCCAAAATCAAAAATGCCCATTTGGAAAAGTGCCGAAATTAAATGCACTACCCTACCATAAAAGTGGTTATTTTTTATGTTGTAAACGGTTGTATCCTACCGTTTGTAGATAGGAACGCTATGTCGGTTTAAACGTATCGTAGTTTAGTATTTTTATATTTGAGTTTTATTTTTATTATGAACGCCATGAGATGTCGACGCTGCGATTGACTACGGTCAATCTAGGTAGGGACTTGTGTGTTGATTTGCGAGAGGAGACCGTTTGGCTGAAACGATCTCCTCTCCACTGAGTTAGGTTTTTCGGCGACTTTAAAAAGCAATTATATGGGCGGAATGGCACAATCGTCAGTAGCCGGCCAGGTAAAAAGGAAAACGGCACAAACGAGTAAAAATAAAATAAACAAAATTTAATATAAATTTAACAGCAAGGTTAAGCAACCCTCCGTGGAAGTATTGTTAATAATTTTTCCACACTTAAAATCGTGTTTTAATTAAGTAATTTTTTCGCTGTCTTTACCCCAAATTTCCTGAATTTATAGCTAAAACCTCGATTTAATTTTGTGATTCAAATAGATTTAAAAATCTACCTCAAAGATATTTTTGCTCCAAAAACAGGCGCAAAGCCTTATCATTTTTACGCCAAAACATTAGTATTTTATTTTGTGTTTCCAAAATAATCAATATGCAAAAGTTACACCGCTCTGCGGTTTGTTTTTCATTGTTTAGTAGTCACTAAAATAAAAATACTTATGGTAACGTTGCAACTACCGTTCATACCTGGCAAATCGGGTTTAACCAACGTAATATTTTATCTTTAATATAACGTAAATCATGAAAACATTTTCTCCGCTTAAACTCAACCAACGTAATACTTCTTTCTGCGGGTTACGCAAGTGGAAAACCACCCAAATAAATACACACAAATCATCCTGTGCAATACAACCAACTCGGCTAATTCCAAAGCATTTCCAAAGCCTCCTAATTTTCGGCTAAAACTCTGTCTTCCTTTGCCATTACCCGGATTTCGTTCAACCCTGGTTCGTTTCATCTGGCACGCCCCTCGCCTTGCTCACCCCCTCTTCCCACTCTCAGAGGATATCAGCAACCGCTGCGGGGTTCGCCCAAATGTCCTCTGGTCCCAAGGTTGGATTAATGTGTGTGCATGTTAAAAGATGTTGTGTTGTGTGTATTTGTGTTTTGCATAGCGGACAGTTTGGTGATGTGTCCTGTGTGGGATTAATTTTGTGTAGGTAGCAGTAGAGGAAAGGAGATTTCCCCGCCCTGAGTTGGGCGAGGGTTCTCCTGACCCCGCGAAGAAGATTTTCTTCCTCGTTGCTTATTGCTGGTGCTTTTGTTTGAAGTTTTGGGTTTATTGGAGTGTTGTTGATGTGGTTTGTGACTGTGTTTGTGTGGATTTGTTGTTTTAGTGCTTTGTAAGTTTTGTTGTGTATGTTTGAAATTTGAAATTTTGAAATCTTTATCTACAAAACTGTTACGAAAGTAACATTAAGAAAAACAAAATAGCGTACAAAATATCACAACATAGGTCCAAATCATTTGAATTTCGTTTAAAATACATCAATTATACGGGTAGACACAATGTTAGATATTATCACTGGGTCGGTGGGTTAAAGTTTTCAGATACAATTTCTAGTAATTGGTAACATGTAATATATAAAACTATTTTGCACACTATAAAAAGAAAAAAAATAATAAAATACACAAACGAAATTTGTCACCATAAATGAAAAATAAAAGTAGATAAAGGAGAGAACACATTAAGCCCAAAGGCTGCATCACATGTGTCTGTCAAACTTTTTAAATACTCCAAAAAATCATAGTATTTTATTTTACATTTAAATACATTAGTAGTTCTTGATTGAACGGTATTTTCCGGAAGTCCATTCCAGTATTTTACACAACGAGAAGCAAAACCATATAGCAAAACATCCGTTCTAGGTTGTGATCGTTTTGTGATCGGTTGAAACATCAAAATTTAGGTTGTGATCGTTTTTACCTCTAAGTACAACCCATTTAAAGAAATCTGCGAAATTAAGTTCATTTTGATTTTTACAATATTAAAGCACATAACTAAGTCAAAATCAATCCTGCGTACTTCCAAAGGTTTAAGATTCAGAATTGCTAAGCGATCAATATAGTTTGAATTGGGGTTAAGATCACGCCTTGAAAACACCCTTCTTGTGAAGTTTCTTTGTACACGTTCCACACTATCAATATCCTTGCACAAGTTTGGTGACCAGACTTGAGAACAATATTCTAAAATTGGACCCACGTATGATTTATAAGCAGTCAACAGAGCATACACATTTTTAGTTTGGAAACAGCGGAAGAGCATGTTAACGACAGATAATGCTTTCTTTACAATAGTGTTACAATGTTCCGATGGTTTCAGGTTAGATGTAATGATCACTCCAAGGTCACAAGCTTGGTTTTCAGAATCTAGCAATTTGCCATTTACTGATAATTTAGGGTTACTATTTCCCATGTGAACAACACTACATTTATGCTCTGCGATTTGGAGTTGCCATTTTTGTGCCCAGTTCACTAATTTATCAATAGCATTTTGCAGATTAAGGTTGTTATCTGTTTTGCCTCTGATGTCATACAGTTTCACATTGTCAGTAAATAACTTGCATGAGACATTGCTAACTTTATCAGTTAAATCGTTTATAAGCAGTAGAAAAAGAAAAGGACTCAATACAGAACCTTGAGGGACTCCTGAAGTAAGATCACATTTAGAAAAACTTGATTTTTCAAGTACTACCCGTTGTTTCCTATTACTCAAGAAGGTTTTTATCCAACTAAGAAGGTCCCCAGTAATTCCATAACAGGACAGTTTTGAAATATGCTTACTATGACAAACTGAATCAAAATCTTTGCTAAAATCAATAAAGACCGTGTCTATAACCAAGCCCTTATCAGCAGCAATTTTCCAATTATTAAATGACTCTAAAAGTTGCAAACAAGTAGATATTTTTTGCAAAAAGCCATGTTGTTCCTTTGATATTAAATTTTTGCTTCTGAGATATGCAAAAAGTTGTTCTGATATGCACGTTTCCATTATTTTGCATGCAATACATGTTAGGGAAATTGGACGATAATTTTTAGCTTTATTTGCACATCCATTTTTAAAAATCGGAATGACATCAGCATCTAACCATGATATAAGTAGCTTATGAGTTCGGAAAGAGACCTCAAAAACAGAGGCTAGAGGCTTTGCCAGAGAATGAGCTAGTTCTTTAAAAAGAATAGAAGGTAGACCATCTGGGGTTTTACTTAGTTTTTTCTTTTGTTTTTTAAGTGCCTTTAGAACAATGTCTAGAGTGAATTTTATGTTTCTGATTTTTTTACCTTGATTTACCTTGGAGTTTAGTTTAGCATCAATTTTGTTATCAGTTGTGAAATTTTTTGAAAAGTGTTGATTGAAAAGTTCACATTGCATGCGTTCTTCAGTAATAACAGAACCATCTTCCGTTTTTAGAGGAGGTACAGCAGAACCATTGCACATTCTTCGGTAGAACACATTGCATATGTTCTTCTTCTGCATACCAAAGAACACATTGCTTGCGTTCTTCAGTAATAACAGAACCAGCCTCCGTTTTTAGAGGAGGTACAGCAAAACCGCTTTTATTTCCTTGCTGCTTCTTCCTCACATATCAAAACAGATTGTTTTTGTCACCTCCAGATAGGATCTTAGCTTTGATTTTTCATTAAACTTTGTCACTTCATGCTTAAAAAGCCTGTTAGCCTTTTTATATTTGAGTTTGCTCTTAGGATTTGTGCGTTTTTTATACAACTGTTTCTTTTTCAGCAAAATATTCAAAATATGTTTGGGATAGCTATGTTTTTGTTCTGATTTTTTCTTTCTCGGTGAAACAAACATCTCAACTGCTTTTAAAATTTCATTTTTACAATTTGCCAATGGGTTTCAACAGTGCGCTCTCTTGAAACAAACCAACAAAGTCAACCAACTCAAGGTACGCTCTCATTCCTGCCCAATCTGCTTGTCACAGACAGTCACGGACAATCACGGACAGTTTCTGATCTTAGCTTTTTTTTAGGAGTAAAAGGTTTGGGAAGCCAAAAACTAATACTTTCATGGTCACTATTAAATAGGGTTTGGTAACCGAGATATTTGAGACATGCGCATCAACATTACAAAAGATTAAATCCAGAAAATTTTCACCACTTGTAGGCACTTTTACTAGTTGGTTTAACGAGCTATCTAATAAAGATAATGCAACAAGGTTTGTACAGCAATTTGGGGTATTTTGCTTTCCCAGAATATCTCGGTTATATTAAAATCCCCGCAGAACCACTAGAAAGTTAACCTCTGATAAAACACCTATTACCTCACAAAACAATTTAGAATAATCAAAGGTAGCATTTGGTGGACGGTAAAAACTTATAATCCTCGACTTTTTATCGCCAATTAAATCCACAGCAATAAGTTCAAGAGAATCAAATCTTTCAGGAATTTCAAAACGATGTGCTTTGATGTTACCATTCACAAAAATCTCAACTCCACCTCCAAGTTTATTGACCCTATCATTACTAAATACTTGATAATTTAATCCGGGACAAAGGATATCGTCATTTACATCCTCTTTAAACCACGTTTTTGTAAAGCATAGAACACTATAATTTTGTTTTGAAAGCAAAAAGCTCAGTAAATTGCGATTTTGAATGCCATAAATACCAGGTACATTACTGTAAATACAGTTTAGATAATATTCAGGGCAAAAACTAACAGGAATTTGTCTAGATGTGATCTCTCAAATAACAGGAATTTGTCTAGATGTGATCTCTCAAATAACAGGAATTTGTCTAGATGTGATCTTTCAAATCATTCAACCTCTCAACTATCACCCACCGACCTGTACCTTTGTTTAACTCTATATATATATATATATATATATTGTATGATGTGATGTATGATGTAGGGTGTGATGCATATATTGTGATGTTGTCTGCATATGTTATGATTTGTACGTTTGGTGGTGGTGCTGGAATGTCTGCGGTGTAGATTTGTAACAGTGTGGCTGAGAGACAGGAGCCTTGTGGGACTCCTGTTTTTATGAGCTTTTGTTTTGATTTGTGATTGTTATATGTGGTGTATGCTTTGCGGCCTTTGATGTAGTTGTTTTTGAGCTTTGTGATTGTTGTTGGTATTCTGCTGTACCTCCTCTAAAAACGGAAGATGGTTCTGTTATTACTTGAAGAACGATGCAATGTGAACTTTTCAATCAACACTTTTAAAAATTTACAACTGATAACAAAATTGATGCTAAACTAAACTCCAAGGTAAATCAAGGTACAAAAATAGAAACATAAAATTCACTCTAGACATTGTTCTAAAGGCACTTAAAAAACAAAAGGAAAAAATAATAAACCCAGATGCTACCTTCTATTCTTTTTAAAAACTAGCTCATTCTCTGGCAAAGTCTCTAGCCTCTGTTTTTATCTCTTTTTAAACTATAAGCTACTTATATCATGGTTAATGCTATGTCATTCCGATTTTTAAAAATGGATGCGCAAATAAAGCTAAAAATTATCGTCCAATTTCCCTAACATATATTGCATGCAAAATAATGGAAACATGCATATCAGAACAACTTTTTGCATATCTCAGAAGCAAAAATTTAATATCAAAGGAACAACATGGCTTTAAAAAAATCTATTTGTTTGCAACTTTTAGGTATTTAATCATTGGAAAATTGCTGCTGATAAGGGCTTGGTTATAGACACTGTCTTTATTGATTTTACAAAGTTTTGAATCAGTTTGTGATAGTAAGCTTATTTCAAAACTGTCCTGTTATGGAATTACTGGGGACCTTCTTAGCTGGATAAAAGCCTTCTTGAGTAATAGGAAAAAACGGGTAGTACTTGGAGAATCAAGTTCTTCTAGATGTGATGTTACTTCAGGAGTCCCTCAAGGTTCTGTATTGGGGCCACTTCTTTTCCTACTGTTTATAAACGATTTAACTGATGAAGTTAATGTATCATGCAAGTTATTTGCTGACGATGTGAAACTGTATGACATCAGAGGCAAAACAGATAACAACCTTAATCTGCAAAATGCTATTGATAAATTAGTGAACTGGGCACAAAAATGGCAAATCCAAATCGCAGATCATAAATGTAGTGTTGTTCACATGGGAAATGGTAACCCTAAATTACCAGTCTTTATAAATGGCAAATTGCTAGATTCTGATAACCTTAGAGTGATCATTACATCTAACCTAAAACCATTGGAACATTGTAAAAAAAGTATTATCTGTTGTAAACATGCTCTTCCGCTGTTTCCAAACTAAAAATATGTATGCTCTGTTGACTGCTTATAAATCCTACATACGTCCAATTTTAGAATATTGTTCTCAAGTCTGGTCACCAAACTTGTGCAAGGATATTGATATTGTGGAACGTGTACAAAGAAACTTCACAAGAAGTGTGTTTTCAAGGTATGATCTTAACCCTAATTCAAACTATATTGATCGTTTAGCAATTCTGAATCTTGAACCTTTGGAAGTACGCAGGATTCATTTTGACTTAGTTATGTGCTTTAATATTGTAAAAAATCAAAATGACCTTAATTTCGCAGATTTCTTTAAATATGGTGTATTTAGAGGTAAAAACGATCACAACCTAAAATTGAATTTACCATTTGAACAAACGGATGTTTTGTTGTATGGTTTTGTTTCTCGTTGTGTAAAATATTGGAATGGACTTCCGGAAAATAGCGTTCAATCAAGAACTAATAATGTATTTAAATTTAAAATAAAAGACTATGATTTTTCAGAGTCTTTGACAGACACATGTGATGCAGCCTTTGGCTCAATGTGTTCTCTCCTTTATCTACTTTTATTTTTCATTTACGGTGACAAATTTCGTTTGTGTATTTTATTGCTTTTTCTTTTTATAGTGTGCAAAATTTTATATATTACATGTTACCAATTGCTAGAAATTGTATCTGAAAACTCTAACCCACCGACCTAGCGATAATATCTAACATTGTGTCTACTCGTATAATTGATGTATTTTAAACAAAATCCAAATGATTTGGACCTATGTTGCAATATTTTGTACGCTATTTTGTTTTTCTTAATATTACTTTTGTAACAGTTTTGTAGATAAAGATTTCAGATTTCAATTTCAAACATACACACAAAACTACAAGCACTAAACACAATCAAACAGCAAACCAATAACAACACTCAATAACCAAAACTTCAAACAAAGCACCAGCAATAGCAACGAGGAAGAAATCTTCTTCGCGGGGTAGGAGAACCCTCGCCACTCAGGGCGGGGAACCTCCTTTCCTCTACTGCTACCTACACAAAATAATCCCACAGGACACATCACCAAACTGTCCTATGCAAAACACAAATACACAACACAATCTTTAACATGCACACACATTAATCCAACCTTGGGACCAGAGGCCTCTAGGAACCCCGCAGCGGTTGCTGATATCCTCTGAGAGTGGGAAGAGGGGGTGAGAAGGCGAGGGGCGTGCCAGATGGAACGAACCAGGGTTGAACGAAATCCGGGTAATGGCAAAGGAAGAGAGAGTTTTAGCCGAAAATTAGGAGGCTTTGGAAAGTGCTTAGAATTAGCCGAGTTGGTTGTATTGCACAGGATGATTTGTGTGTATTTATTTGGGCGGTTTTCCACTTGCGTAACCCGCAGAAAGAAGTATTACGTTGGTTGAGTTTAAGCGGAGAAAATGTTTTCATGATTTACGTTATATTAAAGATAAAATATTACGTTGGTTAAACCCGATTTGCCAGGTATGAACGGTAGTTGCAACGTTACCATAAGTATTTTTATTTTAGTGACTACTAAACAATGAAAAACAAACCGCAGAGCGGTGTAACTTTTGCATATTGATTATTTTGGAAACACAAAATAAAATACTAATGTTTTGGCGTAAAAATGATAAGGCTTTGCGCCTGTTTTTGGAGCAAAAATATCTTTGAGGTAGATTTTTAAATCTATTTGAATCACAAAATTAAATCGAGGTTTTAGCTATAAATTCAGGAAATTTGGGGTAAAGACAGCGAAAAAATTACTTAATTAAAACACGATTTTAAGTGTGGAAAAATTATTAACAATACTTCCACGGAGGGTTGCTTAACCTTGCTGTTAAATTTATATTAAATTTTGTTTATTTTATTTTTACTCGTTTGTGCCGTTTTCCTTTTTACCTGGCCGGCTACTGACGATTGTGCCATTCCGCCCATATAATTGCTTTTTAAAGTCGCCGAAAAACCTAACTCAGTGGAGAGGAGATCGTTTCAGCCAAACGGTCTCCTCTCGCAAATCAACAAACAAGTCCCTACCTAGATTGACCGTAGTCAATCGCAGCGTCGACATCTCATGGCGTTCATAATAAAAATAAAACTCAAATATAAAAATACTAAACTACGATACGTTTAAAGCGACATAGGGTTCCGATCTACAAACGGTAGGATACAACCGTTCACAAGATAAAAAAATAACCACTTATATAGTAGGGTAGTGCATTTAATTTGTGCACTTTTCCCAATTGGGCATTTTTGATTTTGGACTATATCTTTGATAATCCTGGACGGAATACGACGTTTGATAGCTCAAATGAGAGCTAATTATATGTAGATGACTGTCGTGAGCTATTTATTTGTTATGTTATGATATTTTCATGTGAAATTGTGTGTTTTACAAAAAATAAAATTGTTACTTGTTTTTAGAACATGGGCATTTCATGAATACGCAATAAAATGGTTTAAAAATTAAACTGTCCTGGTAAAATTTGGTCTATTTTCCGCATTTCTAGTCCCCGTGGTTCTACGTTGCGTCTGTGGTGAGCAATCGTTATTAAATAAAATAGTGTAATTTCGGCACACATATTGCTGTAGGTAAAAACGGGTTGAATTAAGTGGTCGGGTGTTAAATTGTAGTTGTAAATAGTTAAAACACAACGTTGAAATGTGTAGGGGTCATAGCACTGCACTGAAACTCGATTACGGGGGTCTTTTTAAAAAGTGCCGAAATTAAATGCACTTTTTTCCCAAATTTTGCTCATTTTGATACCATTTAGCATTTTAGCTTTAACTTTTTGCCAGTTACACGTTATACAACAAGTAAAACCCTAGATTAAAGAAAACTGTCTGGAGATAATGATAGGCTTTTAAATTTTTAAAAATTATGATTTTTTGACTGAGAAACAATCGATTGTTTGTAAAGTGCCGAAATTAAATGCATACATTTAATTTCGGCAATTTTCCATTTTTTTAAAAACTGATTTAATTAAATAAAACAACTACTTTTGTACAGTGAAACTTTTATTACGCAACGCAGTATCGTAAAAGCTTTAAAATGAGCTATCAAACATGAAAATTGGGCCATACAGTGAAAAGTTACATTGGAAAAACGAAAATATGCCGAAATTAAATGCACTACCCTACCCCGCGTTAACCCTGTTTTTTATACGACAGAGCAACGCTAGCTGCTTAAAATGGTTTAAATTGACACGCGCGGCGACCGGCGCAGATTACTGTAATTTGAACACAACGCAAAGTGCGTTTGATTGCAAAATGCAAAGTGGTTAGATGGGTACTATTCTGGTATATATACTATTCAAAATACTTTGTTTTCTATTTTTTTGCTAAAGAATGTTTTGCGAAAAAAGTGAAAAAACCCACAAGAGGAACAATTTTTTAGAGCTAATTTTTCGTAACGAAGATTTTCACGTTTTCAGTACGAAAACGGTTGAACCATTATTTGTGTTACAAAATGCTTATCAATATGGTAGATGTACCCAATGAAAACTTTATGACCGTTAAAAATAATATACGTACGCGAAATAATGGGTTAATGCTAGGAGAAAAATTTTGTAGATTTTGTTGATTAGATTAGATTATAAATAAGTATTTTTTGGGCAACCGTGATGCTAAACTATGGAACACATTGAAAAGTATAGTTTAATCTCAGTCTTTTTCATTTTTCAAAATAAAATATTGGCTTTTATAAAATAAACTCATTTTATTCCACTTATTATTTTTATTTATAATATGTATTAAATGCCCAGTCACAAATAAATTTTGCTCTTTTGTTCATTTGTATTTTTTTGTTTATGTTGTTTTTACAATGTAACATTGTATTGTTTTATATAACAACGTATGTGATAATATATTATTTATTTGTTGTAATGTAAGCGTGTTACATAACCGTAACCTTTGCAACAATAAACCTATTCTATTCTATTCTATTATGCGGTGCATTTTTACATATGCGAAAAAGTCGTTTTTAGTAATCGATTACTAATTGATTCTAATTTTCAACTCGTAATTTAATATTACATTGCATATGAATTAATATTTTTAAAAATGTCACCTTTTTAGTTTTTTTAAATAGCGGTAACAGTTGAGAGATTTTCTATATTAAAAAACTCAAGGTCACATCCTTTATTCTTATGTCACAGAGAATATGAATAAGTTTAAGTTGTTTTTTAACCGTTACATACATTCGAAGAGAAAATCGGAGCAAAAAACAATATAAAAGTTTAAAAATTGAAAAAACTCACAGTTTAGAACGATTATTTTTAAAGTTTCTAGTTAAGTTTCTGTGGTTGAATTATATTGGGCTTAGTTCGTAAATATGAATAGAGACAAAAGATGAGAGTACCAAATAAAATTGTTTGTACGATTATTACCTGTTTTTTTACGAATTATAATGCAGGAGTTGTTTATTTTCCGCCTTTTTAAAAATTATGCATTTTTGTTTCAAATTGAGTAGTTTGATAAATAATTTTTAAAATAAGGCATTCTAATTTGTAATATTGAACTCTTATTGTCGAAAATTTTAATTTTTTTATTGTTAAATAGTCTATTTAATTCTAAAATTATCGAGGTCAACTAGGTTTGATTTGCCTATAGTTAAATACCTCTATTGTTGTACAATAAAATTAAATTTGCGTGCCTGCCTGCCTGCATGCCTGCCTGCGTGCTTGTTTCTTACACATAGAAATATAACCTTCTGATTAAAGAGTGGGGATTTCGCGCTTGTTAAAAAGTGATGTGAGCATGACTTTTTCAATCTATAATTCATCAAACTAAAAAAATGCAACAGTCAGTGCAGTCAGTGTAATTAGTTAAACATATAAACAAATCATTTCCATATGGTAGAAATTTTTATTCAGTGGGCAGCTGCTAAAACCAAAGCAAATTTCCTATGGTCCAAAACATGTCCATTACAGACTAGTCACATTTTTTCTGTCTTAACATTTGCTCGGGAAGAAATCGCCCATTTTTCCTGCTCTTTTCTCAGAGCGTTTTTTAAGGCTAATAAAAAAATTTAAAACACTTTTGATTTTATTATAAAACAAACAAAATAGCACATTGGGTTTTTAAATCACCATAATATTACGCGAGTTTATAACTGTTTTTATGAAGTAAACATTAATTTTTGCAATGACTGTTAATATTTTTAACAAGCCGTGAAAAATGTTCTATGAATAAACAAAAAAAGGACGATTTTTCCCGGGCGTTTGTTTAGACATATGTCTATAGGTAACGTAGGTGGACTGTAGTAAGGTAGCATCTGGCGCGTGCAGTATTTAACAATAGAAAACGTAGAATATATTCTAATGATTTTTTTATTCGGCGAACCAAATTAGTCACTCCTGTTGTCAATAGTTCTAATAATTAAAAGAAAAAAATAATTATGAAATCACGTTTGAAAAAGTTTTTGACAATCGCGAAATAGCCACTTTTAAACCAGAATATTCTAATTATCTGTGTTAAAATCAAAAAAAAAAGTGGAGAAGATGCGGTTTCGGGATTGTCAAAGATTGCTGCGAGCATGATTTTTCAAATTCCATGCATTTATAATAAATATAAAATACGTATGCATGCATGTATAAAAATATGAATAATGCATATAAAATATGCATAATGCATTTCGGCTGGATTCACAAACATCCCCTTTTGTCTTTTTTTGTTTCTTATTCCTTTTTTTATGTATTCTAAGATTTCTTGGAAATAGGCCCAGGGCCCGCATTCTAATGACCTGGATAAAAGTCAACCAAGGTTAAAAGCTAAAGTATACGCAAAAAAATCAATACTACTCTATTAATTTTTTTAATAAATATTATCTATTCTTTTATAATGCAAAACAATTTATTCCCAAAAAATGTAAAAAACCCATCGCGGAGTTTTTTTCCAGTCAAAAATCTCATTCCTTTTTTTTTAATTCTGTGTTGTATGAATTTGTCGTTCCTACAGCAAACGCAGTTAAGATAATTAACAAGTATATGATACTGTGACTCAGTGTTGATGACATTTTAAGTTCATGTGGATCAACTTTTTACTTAGTCTTATTTCGTAAATATTTTATTCATTTAATCGGCTATTCCTCAGGCAAGATATAGGCATTTATTTTATTCCAGTTCATATTATTTTTGTATAGTCTAGAGTTTTTTAATACAAAAATATTAAAAGAAAAATGTGTTTTCTTTTAATATGCTTAAACTAAGGTTTTAATCCGCATAATTTTATAATTTCTTTTTTGTTTAGTTGTTTAGACACTTAAAGCCTGTTGAAATATCTAAATTTAACACTTGGTATCAATTTCTTCGAAATGAATTTGAAAGTAATATGTGTTGCTCTGTGGACTGTCTTGTCTGCTGCCACTGTCTTTGCGTGCTATACTGGTGGCAACGCTCCGACCTGTTTTAATTGCTCTGAGGGGTGATCCCATTAGAATATTTCGTCGTCACATCCTCACTCTAATTGCTAATTTTTACTCAAAAAGAGTATCTTATAGTTTATAAATTTATAGTTCTTTTTCAATTTATACATTTATATTTTGATGTACCAATGTTTTGAAATAAATTATATTTAACACTGCACTGCACATATAACAGAGAAACTATGTCTATAAAAGTTTATAAAACTATGTCTATATATATATATATAATATATATATAATATATATATATATATATATATATATATATATATATATATATATATATATATATATATATATATATATATATATATATATATATATAAACAAGAGTCAAAGTTATGAGTATTTTACGACGCCTTTGATTAATTGTATAAGAGTAA
>JASAMX010026581.1:0-11686 GCA_030248175.1 Microlaimidae sp. YZB2_3
TATTTCGGAACTCTTGTATTGTATGGTATTCTAAAAAATATATTGCACAAAAAAAGTATGGTTGTTTATCATTTAATAAAATCGTAGCCAACTTGTTTTCCCCCCCCCTTACAAGGACTCGTAAATTTCTCTGTCGAACACCTATCATTATTTCTCTCAAAAAAAAAAATTATAACTGAAAATTCATTCGATTTTTTTAATCTTGGTTATCTCGGGAAACTCAAAAATCGGGATGACATTTAAAACAATATTGCAAAAAAGTATGGTTGTTTATCATTCTAATAAAGTCGTACACCCAACTCGCTCGATCAATTTCTTACAAGCGGGCGACCCCCCTGCCGCTTTTTGGTCATTATTCTCTCTCAAAAATTTCCTCATAACTGAAATTTTATTCGATTTTTTTAATCTTTATGTTATCGGGGAAGATCTTGATTCTTGACGGTATTTAAAAACAATATTGCAAAAAAAGTATGGCTCTGTTTATCATTTAATAAAATCGAAAAAGTTATGCTTGTTTTATTAATTTCTACAAAGGCAAAAAAATTTTCCTGTCTATTTTTGATGATTATTTCTTCTCAAAAAATTTTGTTATAACTGAAATCTTTTTCCATTTTTTTAATCTCTCGGCTTATTCTCGGGAAATTATTTAACATTAGTACTAAAGAACAATATATAAGAAGATTCTATAGTTATTAGAAATCGGTATAATTCGTCGCCTCCAATCGGAAGAACGAAAAATTCTAGGCGCGCCGCCCAGAGCTTTCCAACCATTTTGGAAAAAGTATGAAAATTTGCAATTTCCGTTAAATCCTGTGTATTAAAGCGGTTTTATACATTTTTTTTTTTTTTTTCAAAATGTTCAGAATTAATTTTGTTGCCTCTTTTAGGCCACAATACGCTACCCCGACCTCCACCAAACTGCAATTTTTTTGTAAAAACTAACTTATAATTACGGTAACCTCTACATTAGTTCATTATCACTAATTGTTAACAATGGCACAAAATGTAAGACTTAACTGTGTCTTTATACTTTTGTTTTATATCACTAAAAAAACGGGCATTTATATAACCACTGACCCATATCAAATAAATATACAGAGGTTATACATAATTAAAATATGTAACTTTATACAAGGTGCCAATTATTAATATACTTGTGCGGCTTTTAGAAACAAAAATGTTACGAATTATTTTACTTATTTTTTCACTTTCAAAAAACTCTTTAATTTACAATTACATTTCTTATTTAAATATTATTTTAGCCAAAATATATTTCCATTGTAACTGTATCTTATTGATTTTAAAGCACTTTTTGATATATGAAATTTTTCGTTTATATTGTTACAGTAAGTGATAAATCCTAAAATTATGGTGATTTTCTGTTGCTTTGTGATAATTTTTTTTATTTTTAATGCTTTGTAGTTTTTTTAAAAAAAGTTTTTTATGTTTGTTTTTGAAACATTTTTTCTAAATTTGAAATTGTATTCGATTATTATAATCGTTCGAAATGTTAAGAAAAATGTTAGATTGAAGCTAAAATACTGTAATATTCATTATATTAAATCAAAAATTCATTAAAAATTTTATAAAATACACAAAAATTATTTAAAACTTTTTAAAATTTTGATAAAAATAAACCGATGCGATTTTACGATTTTTTGTGCAAAAACGAAAATATTTTTTTTTGTCAAATTGCATATTGGGTTAAAATAAAAAAATGATTTTTTTGTAAAATTCGGGGTTCCAGCAAAAATGAATTTTATTATTTTTTTATAAAATAATTTATTTGCGCATAATTCCCTTAATCATAAAACTTTAAAGTATGAATGTTATTTGACTATTTTTGCACATTTTTAGTATAATTAATAGAATATTGTATATATGTCATTAAACTTTATTAGTTACTTTCTACGCAAACAAGTAGATCTCTATCAATTTTCCTTTATAAAGTTTAAAGTCATTAAAAAAGATTAATACTGATATTTTTATGTTTTTTAACTCTTAACTTTCATTTTATGTACCATAAAAAGACATTGTACATAACTAACTATTAACTTTTTCTAAGTTATGTGAACACTATATTATTTAGTTCTTTTTAATGAACTTAAAAGCTTAATATAGTCAAGGGAAATGTAGTCAATCTCGGTAACCGGAACTAAAATTTTAAGTAAGTTTAAAAACAAATTAAAGCATTTTTTAATTTCGTTCTTTTTTATTTTTGTTTTTATGTTAAAAAACTTCTACATTTTAATGTTTAACAATAATACAAATATATAGATAAAATAAAAAATAGAATTATGGTACATAAAAATGAAAGTTAAGAGTTAAAAACAGTTAAAAAGTATCATTATTAATCTTTTTTTAATGACTTTAAACTTTATAAAGGAAAATTTGTAAAAATCAAGTCTACTTGTAGTTGGTATAGAAAGTAAGTAATAAAGTTTAATGACATATATCTAAAATATCTCTAAGATTATCTCTAAAATATAAAAATAGTCAAATAACATTCATACTTAAACTTATAATAATTAAGGGAATTATAGCAAATAAAATTATTTTATAAAAAAATAATAAAATTCATTTTTTGCTGGAACCCAAATTTACAAAAAAATCATTTTTTTATTTTAACCCAATATGCAAACATTTTGACAAAAAAAAATATTTTTTTAGGTTTTGCACAAAAAATCGTAAGATCGCATGATTTTATCAAAATTTTTTTTTTAAAACATATTTTAGAAAACCTTTAAATAATTTTTGTGTATTTTATAAAATTTTTAATGAATTTTTTGATTTAATCTGTAATGAATATTTATTACATATTTAGCTTAAATACTAACACTAGATTTTTCTTAACAGTTCAAACGATTATAATAATCGAATACAATTTAGCAAATTTAGAAAAAATGTTTCAAAAAACAAACATAAAAAACTTTTTTTAAAGAACAAAGCATTAAAATAAAAAAAATTATCACAAAGCAATAAAAACACACCATAATTTTAGGATTTATAACTTGTGTAACAATGTATAAACGAAAAAAAATTATCGGCGACAAAGCAGCATATATCAAAAGTGTTCCATTTAAAATAGATAAGATATGAGTTCAAGTGGAAATATATCAATATTTTGGCTAAAATAATATATTTTTAAATAAGAAAATGTAATTGTAATTAAAATTTTTTGGAAAGTTGAAATAAGTAAATAATTCGTGACATTTTTGTTTGCTAAAAGCCGCACAATCAGTATATTAAGATAATATGGCACCTTGTATAAAGTTACATATTTTAAATTATGTATAACCTCTATATCTCATATTTCTTGATAAATTGGGCGGTAGTAATGGTCATACTATACATAAATGCCCGTTTCTTTTAGTGATATAAAGAAAACAAAACATAAGAAAGGCACAGTTCAGTTGTACATTTTTTGTGCCATTGTTAACAATTAGTGATTAATAAACTAATGTCTCAAATGATTGTAAGGGTACCGTAATAGAAAATAATTTATGTAGTTCACAAGGTTTTTACAAAAAAACTGCAAGATAACTGCAAGATAAAAGCATTCATTAGCGCTTTAATACTAGCTTGTAGCGAATTTAAAAGAGGCAACAAAATTAATTCTGAACGGTTGGATAAATAAAAAAAATGTATAAAACCGCTTTATACACAGATTATTTTAACGGAAGACATAAATTTTCATACTTTTTCCAAATGACAGTTCGGAGCAAAAAGGGAAAAAGACTCTGGGCAGGTTTCTAACAGGCTAAAAATTTTTCGTTCTTCCAATTAGCGTTCGAAAGCGACGATATATTTAGTTTGTCCGACATTTTCTTTCCCTAATAACTATAAATCTTCTTATATCTGTTCTTTAATTCTAATGGATGATTTTCCGAGATAACCAAGATTAAAAAAATCGAAAGAAATTTCAGTTATAACAAAATTTTTGAGAGAAATAATCATAGAAAATAGACAGGAAATTCACGAGTCCTTGTAAAAATTAATAAAACAAGTTGGTACGATTTTATTAAATGATAAACAACCATACTTTTTTGCAATATTGTTTTTAAATACCATACAATCAAGATTTCCGAGATAACCATAAAGATTAAAAAAATCGAATAAAATTTCAGTTATAACAAAATTTTTGAGAGAAATAATGATAGAAAATAGACAAGAAATTCACGAGTCCTTGTAAAAATTAATAAAACAAGTTGGTGTACGATTTTATTAAATGATAAACAACCATACTTTTTTGCAATATTGTTTTAAATACCATACAATCAAGATTTCCGAGATAACCAAGATTAAAAAAATCGAATAAAATTTCAGTTATAACAAAATTTTTGAGAGAAATAATGATAAAAAATAGACAAGAAATTCACGAGTCCTTGTAAAAATTAATAAAACAAGTTGGTACGATTTTATTAAATGATAAACAACCATACTTTTTTGCAATATTGTTTTTAAATACCATACAATCAAGAGTTCCGAGATAACCAAGATTAAAAAAATCGAATAAAATTTCAGTTATAACAAAATGTTTGAGAGAAATAATGATAGAAAATAGACAAGAAATTCACGAGTCCTTGTAAAAATTAATAAAACAAGTTGGTACGATTTTATTAAATGATAAACAACCATACTTTTTTGCAATATTGTTTTAAATACCATACAATCGAGATTTTCGAGATAACCAAGATTAAAAAAATCCAATAAAATTCCAGTTATAACAAAATTTTTGAGAAAAATAATGATAGAAAATAGACAAGAAAGTCACGAGTCCTTGTAAAAATTAATAAAACAAGTTGGTACGATTTTATTAACGATAAATAACCATACTTTTTTGCAATATTGTTTTAATACCATACAATCAAATAACTCAAGATATTTTGAAAAGAAAAGAAAAAAACAGTTTGATTTAAAAAAAAAAAACAGTTTTCTCATGCATTGAAATTTCGCAACATCATCTTATAAAACTTTGCAATTATTTACAGAAAAGCTGTATGGTTCGCACAATAATCAATACGCTCCAAAAATATAAAAACTGAACTCATTACAATTATTAATAATTAAAATTCTGATAATTTTTATGACTTTAACGCAAAATAAAATCAAAAATACAATAAAACATAATAAAAAATTTTTGGTAAGCCGTCATTTACCAACATAACAATAACTACGATAATAATATTGTTCTTCAAAATTTTAATAAAGAAAAATTCTATTTCTACAAAAAGGAAACTTTTCTAACATTTTTTATGTAACAGGAAAAAAATCCAGCAAGCTATAAAATGTCTGTTGTTGGCAATTAATTTCGGCTCAAATAGATCCCTAAATAGTTGGCAAAAACAATCACAGTAAAAATAAAACAGATGCTCTATCACGTTTTCAGCAATTTAAAACTTCCAACTATTGTAAAAATAATGAGTCCGAGTGGGTTGTGGCCTTAATAACGCCGGTTTTTTGTGTCCCGAAAAATAAAAGAAGAATACGCAGAAAGCTTTCAACTATATTTCTAGCCTCTGACTTAATTTGAATTTATAATACTTTTGCCGGTGATAACATAACTCGTCGAAGCGAAATTAAAAAAACCATGATTTTGACTGTTTTAAGACAAAAATAAAATGATTAAAAATTCAGTCTGAGACAAGTAAAAAAAAAGATGGGGTTCATTTATTATTATTGTTATAACATATCATTTTTTTTATGAATATAACATTATCACAAAAAGCATTATTCAATAATTCAATAATTTAATTTTCTCTAACTTAATTTTTAAAGTCTAATTAAAACCCAAAGTCGAGCAAAATGTTTTCTCGTCCGAACACAGAGTAAAATTACAGTAACAAGCTTGTGATTTGTACCCGTCTCTTTGTCAGTTTATGCGTTGGTCCCAAGTTTGTGTCCAAGTCGAGAAGTTCTTAATCAATCATGGGTGGCGCGGGAGCGCCACGGGGCGATGTCTACATCTTTTCTGTCTAAACATACGCCCGGGGAAAAATCGCCCCTTTTCCCCTATTTTACTTACTCTACTTTACTAAAAACCACTTACTTTTACTTACAAAAACAACCACACCCACTGCTTACTTTACTATTAATTAGAGCATTTTTCAAATTACTTTTACTTTGATTATAATACATAGTGTTTATTTTTATCATTAGCGCTTGTTTTCCTGCGTCTGTATATCAAGTATCAGCTACTGTGTTTAAAGTGAGGATAGTTTATTTCTTATAAAACAATTTTTTAGCTGCCTTCTTTCTACACGATAAATAGCTTTTTTTATTTTAATTTGACAAGATAAAATGTTTTTTTTACTGTAAAGTAGAATACATTAAAAATTGCCGGTTTTTTAATCAAATACATTAGAAATTGCGGGTTTTTTAATAAATCATTAATATGAGTCTTAAAAAATTTTCTAATCTCTCGGCAAAAATAATTTTCTAGTTATTGCATCCGTTGTTTATCAGATCAATATACAATAATAACAAAAATATTTAATAAAGGAAAAATGAGACACTTAGAACAAACTGCTTGTAAAAAACAGTCCCATTTAAATGGGACCTGGTCCCATTTAAATGGGACCTTTGGATTTTGGTCCCATTTAAATGGGATCCCATTTAAATAAGTCCCATTTAAATGGGACCTATTTAAATGGGACCTATTTAAATGGGATCCCATTTAAATGGGATCCCATTTAAATGGGACCAAAATCGAAAAGTCCCATTTAAATGGGACCTATTTAAATGGGATCCCATTTAAATGGGACCAAAATCGAAAAGTACCATTTAAATAGGACCTTTTTTTACAAGCAGTTTGTTCTAAGTGTCTCATTTTTCCTTTATTATATATTTTTGACAATACTAATAAAAAAATGCATAATGATAAAGGTCATGACAGGTATCAACAAGTCGAACTCGAATGCGGTAATTTCTATCTTAGAAAAGATTATCACTTTTTTGTTAATAGTCTAACATTTAAAAAATACAATCGAATTTTCGGGTTTCGAATACGTTTTATTTCAGTAAAGGCAAACATTGATTTTTTTAAAATTTATTTAGTATACATTATAACTGAATATTTTTATGCATTCTTAGTTTTCTTTCCAGTTTTTTAGAGAGCTAATATTCAAAGGTTAAAAAACGCATTTGAAACTGTGTCACTTCGATAAATTTAACATGGAAAACTAAAACAAACCCCACAAACTTACAAATGTACTATATTACACCCACAGATATGCGGTGTATTTATAAATAAATTCTATTTTGATAAACCAGGTCTGCACAAAAACGAGGCGGGGGAAAACGCCGAAGGCATTATATTTCATTAAACCGATCCAAAAATAAAATAAAAAAACTGATGCAGAACTTGACGATTGCTTTATTAATAAAGCACAATAAGTCAAAGTTTTTTTAAATTCCCCTAACGTACTATGAAATATTTATAAAGAAAAAATGAGTCCAAATAAATGTATAAGCTTCTCCTACGACTTATTTTACTAAAACGAGCAATATATCAAGATAAGAGACCAATCAGGGTCATTGCGCATTTTATCCAGGTTGTGACTCAATATACCGAAGTAATCAACATTGGTTTTATTTCATTTAAATATAAGGCGCCTTCACAAACAATTAAACTCCTGTTTTGTTCAGCGCAAGCGACTTTGATGAAGTATATGGCGAAAAAAAGCTTATGAATCCCCAGATAACTTTAAAAACCTGCGCCTCTCCAATATTTTATCACTAAGGGAGAAAAAACACTGCTAAAAGAATAAACAAAAAAATTAAAAGTCATGATAAAACAACTATGATACTTAGCAGATTAAAATTAAATTAAATCAAATGCCATAAATTTCCCAAAAATAAAAAACATGACTTTAAATTTTAAAAACATTCAATTATATTTTTAATAAATTTTTAAGTTTAACACGATTTTTTAAATAGATACAGGCATAAAAATAGCACTGCAATAAAGAAAAACCATACAAAAATTAACAAGCGTGATAAAAAAAGAAAAACTTTAAAAAAAATCCAAAAAAACCTAAAAGTGCGGTATACTAATTCATGGTGTATTTTTATTGCTGTTTAATTAAAACTAATCGATGTATCAGGTCACACTGAAAAAACAAACTGTATTACACCAAAAATTAATTCCTTACGGTTAACGAGTTATAACAAGAATACCGCTTTGTTATTTCCAATATTGTTTTTATAAACCGTTTTTCAAAAGTAAACAGTTCTACTGAACGGATATTAACAAAACGTAATATAATTCAGGCTAGAGTACTAAAAAGGTAAATTTTATAGTTGTTTTATATCTGAAAAGTATTAAATGAATAAGGCCATTTTAAAAACATCATATTCCAAAAAATGACGTTTGGTGTTTTGTTTATGTTTATGATGTGTTTTAGAATATTTTTATAATTATAAAAATATATAATTTAAACAAGGGAAATGTCTTTTTATATGTATGTCGCTTTTTTTTAAAGCAAAACATAATACTGCTATTTGATAACATCAGAATTACAGAAAACAAAAAAAACACACCAATTAACAAAAATTGCAAAAAAATAATTTTTTTTAAACGCCGTTATTCATTTAATACTTTTCAGAATTAAACCAAATTTAATATTTAAGCTTTTTGGTACCCTAGCATAAAGTATAATAATTTTTATTAATATCCGCTTACTCAAAACTGCAAAAAAAACCTCAAAACAAAAGATCTTAAAAGTCTCTGCTTACAAAAATTAGCAGAAAATAAAGAATTTCGTTCAAGTTTTTTTAACAAAAATTTAGTGTAACAACCAGAAATATTTAATAACATTTTCTTGATAATTTGTAAGTGAATATATTAGCAAAAATTCACGTTTTGGAAAAGATTTATATAAGAATCAAAATTAAAATCCAAGAACAAAATTTTACGTTAGTCTCAAAACAAAATTTAGTTTAATTGCAAATTTTATCTTTTAAAAAATCAAAAAAATGATGCGTAACTAGAGCTTTCCGTTATGATATGAACAATTTAAGTGGTGAACAAGCTTTACATAATATTAGCCTCGGTCGATATTTGCAACATTAGGATAATATTATGAAGCTTTGATCCCCAGAGCAAAAGATAGATATGAAAATTTTAGCAGGGATAATTTTCAGACAAAATTCTAAAATTATTTTAATGACCAAAATGTGTTTTCAAAAAAACATGTTTACACAAATTTCTTATAAGATATCCATTAAAGTGACATTTAGCCAACATCATTTGATTTTATATTGTTTTTATTACTATCAAGTTTCTGAAAATAAAGCGTAAATTTTAATATAAGCAAACTTAATTAAATGTTCTAATCAAGGACGATATCTTAAATAAATATGAATCCAAACGTTCAAAATAATTTTGAGCAAAAACAATTCAGGTGGATTGGATAATTCTCCGGTTATTTTTCAATTAAAAAACTATAAAAAAACATTAAATTTTTTATTTTTTTTCATTGTCTGGAAAGAAAAATTTACAAAAAATGGTATATATATATATATATATATATATATATAATATACATACGGCTAATACCTGCATTTACATAAAAATAAATGTATGGGTAGCAATTGTTGCAATTTTAATGTCTTACATTATTGTTTTATTGTTTTCGATTTTCTGTATTAAATTATTATAATTAACAAATGTTTTTAAACTAAACTATTATTTTGTTGTTTTTTTATTTAAATTTGTAAAACATAGTTAAAACGGAGTCATACTTTGTAAAATTTCTTCTAAAATTTAAAATCTTATTTGTTAATTTAGACCTTGTTATATAAAAATGTGATTTTTAACGATGAATTCCATCAGAAGAAAACTAGAGGAGTGGTAAAGTAATTACGTTCTTGAAAAAAAATGATGGGAAAGGGTATCACAAACGAAACCTAAATTACCACGGGTTACAATACAACTGAAAACTTTTTGATAACTTGTGCGTTTTTCCTTTATTTCTTTATGGGGCAGTTGTTAATTCTTTATATGAACTTTAAAAAAAAACTTTTAAAAATAATGATTTTTAAGCAGCCAAAAACATCGCAAAAAATGTTTAGGTATAATTGATAGAAAAACAATGCTGCAGAAAAATCTATTATTGTCATCAACCCAATTAAATTTTTTTTTAAAACACAAGTCATAAAAATTTAAAGAGCCTAAATAAATAAAACTAATTTATTTATTAATAGAAAAATATAGATAATTACAAAATTTAATCTATAATAGACGGGAACGGCCCATTTCGCTTCGACCACTTCGCTCCTGACCCATTTCGCTCCCAAGAAATTTTTTCAAATTGACTATTTTTTGCTGGGACCAACCTCGCTCTTGGCTTATTTCGGCCAATTTTATAAATTTATCACAAAAAAGATTTGTTTGATTTTTAGGTTTCGCTTAGGCTTAGAAAATTGCAGGGTTTGCATCTTTAAGAGCGTCGCAAAAAATGTGTTCATAAAATTGGCCAGGAGCGAAGTGGGCCGGGAGCGAAATGTCCCCAATTCATAATAGATACTGTACCGTTAGTGAAAAATAAAAAAAATTTCGAAATCGAGACAAATAACATTTTAAAATCAAATATTGTAATTTTAATAAATTTTTTAGGTTAATCCATTCATTACAAAAAAAACTTTTTAAAAAAATATAAAAGCTATATTACAAGTATTTTTTGATTATATATAGATAAATAACGCTAACGGGCCAGTTAGTTTCGATATTTTATTTATAATACATCCTAGTGAGCAGAAAAGTAATAAAAACCTGCGGGTCGAGATATATTATTTTAAAAAACTGAATACTTTAATTGATAATATTAATCTGTTTGTAGTCAATTTACACCAAAAACGTTTTTAGAAAATTTTTCACCAACTTTAAAAATCATAAAGTTTTGTAAGCATCCATAAAATTAACAATTTTTTACAACATTATACATTTACTTTTTTTTATAAAATTACAATATCATGACAACAGTTTAAACAACAACCGACAAACAACAACAGAAACGAAAATTTTTATTGATATTTAAATATGAAATATTTAAATATGAAATATTCAAATAAATGCACAAAACTTACGGCCAGGAAAATTAGACAAAAAACAAAACAAAACAGTATTGCACCAAATGGCACCAAATATAAGTGTATTATCTAGTGATAATCAGATATTAATGTCCGATCAAATTAAGCCAACAAGTATTTGTTGGCTTATGAATTACACGGAACAATGTTTATTACAGCAAGGAACGGATTTCCAATTACTTTTATGCTAATTAAGTTATTGAAAATAATTTTAACGATTGTAATAATTGCCATACCCCCGGGTGATCACAAGCCAGACATTCAGACATAATATTTGTCGCGGTTGGATGGACAAATAAAAAAATTGAAATTAACAAATATTTTATATAATCGGATAATTATAATAAACGATTTTTATCAATAACTTCTATTTGTTAAGTCCGGTTTTGTACTTCGGATTTCGGGAATTTAGAGCCGAAAAAATTTTATGGCTGGAGTTTGAACTCAAAAAGGAATATATTAAGCAAAAAAAATAAAATATTGAGCTGAAACTTTGAAATACCTAAAACCTATTTAGTAAACTAAGCTTAGAAATCAAAGCCCAAACTAAATTTTAGCTTTCGAAAACAATACGTAACTGAACGAAGTACAAATA
>JASAMX010026582.1:0-30833 GCA_030248175.1 Microlaimidae sp. YZB2_3
GCCGAAGAAATTTGGAGTTCGGCCCAGTTTCTGTGTTAATATAATTCGACATAGTAAATAAAACATAGCCAGTGAATAGCTGCTTTGAAAGCTGCTTTGAAAGCCACTGAATAGCTGCTTTTGGGTTGCTTTGAAAGTCATAATTTGTTGTCATGTGTGCTGAATGCATGGCAGATAAAGGCAAATGAACATTAACTTTTATTCCAACGTTTTGAAATGATAAAACAAATCTTCGTCGGGGACTAAATAAATTAACAATGTATTATAATGGATTAACAAAAAACGCGAACTGAGCAAAATTAAATTACTAAACGTTTGATTGTCAGAAAAACACTTAAAATTAAAAAAAATAATATTTCAAATTTTTCTACAAAGCATAATTCTTAAGTAAAAAGAATATACACGTTTGGAAAAAATTAGACATTTTGACTTAATGAGAATTTTACAAATTAGGATTATTCTATTAGCTAAAATAAAACGCGCCTCAAAATAAGGAAAAAGAAAAGGATCGCCCCCGCCCCGCCCCCCCTTTAAAACAAAGACTATGAAAACTGTCGTCAAATCAAAAAATAGAAAAAAAGAATAATGGGAAAAAAAAAAAAAGAAAGGAAAAGAGAAGGGGAGGAGGGAAAGGAGGGGGAGGAAGAAACAGAGAACGGACGGGTGTCATCGTGACGGACGGGTGTCATCGTGACGGACGGGTGTCATCGTGACGGACGGGTGTCATCGTGACGGACGGGTGTCATCGTGACGGACGGGTGTCACGATAAATGCTTTGAAAACCATGTTTCTAAACATATTTTGTCTTGCTGGCTGACTTTCAAAAACTTTTACAATTTAATACCGTACCTTTTTTTAAAACTCGAATAAGCGACAAAAAACAGATGCTGCGTGAAAACCAGAATAAATAACACAAATATATTATTATGCTAGTATAAAATCACATTCATACAAATTTAAATAATTTAAATAAGGGCAAATTTAACCTCTTTTAATATAAAAAAAACCGCGAAAACAAATTAAGAAGTTACATTTGTATTAATTTGTCATAAAATAAATTAAAAAATATGAAAAATATGCCCACAATTACTTAAAAGGACTATTTGTTTAAAAAATAACCAGGAACAAAAAAATTTTCAGTTTAGTTTAAAAATGATACGTGAAAGAAGCAAAAGGATATGACATGCAAATGTGCACAATTGTAGTTTCTTTAAAATAAGTATTCGTTATTTTCATTCGGTTTTTTTCATGTAAAAAGATAAAGAAATGAAATTAAACATTAATGTTTATGTTAGAAATATGCCTAGGCGAGAAAAAACACGACTACTGAGGGGTTCGAACTTAGGACCCTCAAATGCGTATCCAAAGACCATCCACTGCGCTACCGTAATTATGAATGAGTTCGCCTAAAAGCGTAATATAAACGGCTGTTTGCAACCACCGATGTTTTCAGGCAATATTTTTACTTTTCTTTGGTGTTTTGGGGAATTTTTAAAAATAATGTAAACTGAACTTTATTTTGCATTAAAATGCCGACAAATCTGCGGTATTTTTTATAAAATTGTATTAGTTTGTGTTTAGTTTTATTGTATTTTTTTATTTTAAAAAATTACAAAATATGCATTTGTTGTGTTCTTTACAATCCTTTAATTTGTAAAATATAAAATATATTCAAGGTTTTTAACGATTTATTCCATAATCCTTTGTCATTTTGTTTTGATTTTGGGGATTTTTTTTATTTGCCACTTTATTATTATTTTTTTTGAAGAAAAGGAAGAAGGCTCATTAAATACATCCAGTAAACATTTATCCCCCTTCGCTCGGTACTCAAAATAACACCTGAATAAGTGTAGAAAAAACCCATTAAAACCTTAAAAGATGTTTCAAAAAAAGCAAATGATTATGTCAAACTACATTTCTTTAAAACTAAGTGACTTATGCTCTCACTGTAAAGCATATTCTTTTTATTTATGCATTACATCTATATTATTTTCTTGAGAATGCTGAGCTAAGTGTTTGGAAGCCAGCCAAGAAGATTAAATAAATATCTTTAGAAACATGGTTTTCAAACTATTTATCGTGACACCCGTCCGTCACGATGACACCCGTCCGTCACGATGACCGTCTGTCACGATGACCCGCGCCCCCCCCCAGACCCGTCCGTCCGCTGGTTGTCTTTCGCATGGCCGCGTTTGTTAAACACGAGTGTCACACCTTTGTCCCGATTCATCGTATTATCCACCTTTGTAGAAAAATTTTAATACAAAAGGTGGATAATACGATGATTCGGGACAAAAGTGTGACACTCGTGTTTAACAAACGCGGCCATGCGAAAGACAACCAGCGGACGGACGGTGTCATCTCGGACGGTGTCTAAGTGTCATCGTGACGGACGGGTGTCATCGTGACGGACGGGTGTCATCGTGACGGACGGGTGCCGTGACGGACGGGTGTCATCGTGACGGACGGGTGTCATCGTGACGGACGGGTGTCACGATAAATAGTTTGAAAACCATGTTTCTAAAGATATTTATTTAATCTTCTTGGCTGGCTTCCAAACACTTAGCTCAGCATTCTCAAGAAAATAATATAGATGTAATGCATAAATAAAAAGAATATGCTTTACAGTGAGAGCATAAGTCACTTAGTTTTAAAGAAATGTAGTTTGACATAATCATTTGCTTTTTTTGAAACATCTTTTAAGGTTTTAATGGGTTTTTTCTACACTTATTCAGGTGTTATTTTGAGTACCGAGCGAAGGGGGATAAATGTTTACTGGATGTATTTAATGAGCCTTCTTCCTTTTCTTCAAAAATAAAAATAAAAAAATAATAAAATGGCAAATAAAAAAATCCCCAAAATCAAAACAAAATGAAGAAGGATTTTGGAATAAATCGTTAAAAACCTTGAATATATTTTATATTTTACAAATTAAAGGATTGTAAAGAACACAACAAATGCATATTTTGTAATTTTTTAAAATAAAAAATACAATAAAACTGAACACAAACTAATACATTTTTTATAAAAAATACCGCAGATTTGTCGGCATTTTAATGCAAAATAAAGTTCAGTTTACATTATTTTTAAAAATTCCCCAAAACACCAAAGAAAAGTAAAAATATTGCCTGAAAACATCGGTGGTTGCAAACAGCCGTTTATATTACGCTTTTAGGCGAACTCATTCATAATTACGGTAGCGCAGTGGATGGTCTTTGGATACGCATTTGAGGGTCCTAAGTTCGAACCCCTCAGTAGTCGTGTTTTTTCTCGCCTAGGCATATTTCTAACATAAACATTAATGTTTAATTTCATTTCTTTATCTTTTTACATGAAAAAAAAACCCGAATGAAAATAACGAATACTTATTTTAAAGAAACTACAATTGTGCACATTTGCATGTCATATCCTTTTGCTTCTTTCACGTATCATTTTTAAACTAAACTGAAAATTTTTTTGTTCCTGGTTATTTTTTAAACAAATAGTCCTTTTAAGTAATTGTGGGCATATTTTTCATATTTTTTAATTTATTTTATGACAAATTAATACAAATGTAACTTCTTAATTTGTTTTCGCGGTTTTTTTATATTAAAAGAGGTTAAATTTGCCCTTATTTAAATTATTTAAATTTGTATGAATGTGATTTTATACTAGCATAATAATATATTTGTGTTATTTATTCTGGTTTTCACGCAGCATCTGTTTTTTGTCGCTTATTCGAGTTTTAAAAAAAGGTACGGTATTAAATTGTAAAAGTTTTTGAAAGTCAGCCAGCAAGACAAAATATGTTTAGAAACATGGTTTTCAAAGCATTTATCGTGACACCCGTCCGTCACGATGACACCCGTCCGTCACAATGACACCCGTCCGTCACGATGACACCCGTCCGTCACGATGACACCCGTCCGTCACGATGACACCCGTCCGTCCGCTGGTTGTCTTTCGCATGGCCGCGTTTGTTAAACACGAGTGTCACACCTTTGTCCCGGATTATCGTATTATCCACCTTTGTAATATAATGGATTAACAAAAAATGCGAACCGAGCAGAATTAAATTACTAAGTTTTTCTTAATTTTTTGGTTTGGAGAACAGTTTCCTAATCTTTTTTTTTAAAGGGGGGCGTTAGATATAAGCAAATACAAAAATCCAAAATTTGGAAAGTTGGAAAAATGTAAAATTTTTAAAGAACGCCAAACTCTTTAATACGAATTATTCAAGTAGAAAGCTTTGAAGAAAATTTTATATATTTTTTATTGTAATTCTGAGAGGATAACCGTTTATTAAATTAATATAACTCAATTATGGCCTTTTTTTGTTTTAAAACCCATTAATACATATTTAAAATATATAGACCCCGACGAAGATTTGTTTTATCATTTCAAAAGGTGGGAATAAAGGTTAATGTTCATTTGCCTTTACTTCCCAGGCATCCAGCACACTGGACAACAAATAAGGATTTCCAAAGCAACCCAAAAGCAGTAATCCAGGGGCTTCCAAAGCACTTTCCAAACCACTAATCCACGGGTTATTTTTATTTAACTAGTCGGATTAAAATAAACACAGAAATGGGGCGGAACCCCAAATTCTTCCGCCCTTACCGACTTGGAATAATTTTAAAACAATTACTTTAAACATTTTTTCACATATTTATTTTAAAAAATTTTGAGGGAGGCAAACGTTTTTTATCAAACAAACAAATAAACAATCAAATGGCAAATGACAAAAAACAAATGGCCGAAAAATTTAAGCCGGAGTGTCGAGCAACAGTGTTGGAAATAATTAATCAACTTACATTGTCATGTTTCTTAACAACTATTGTCATTTGAGAGCTTATCGAACACGCTTTCAGAATTTTGCTCTTTGTTTTGAGGATACTTCTTGACATACTATAAATTTAGAAAACGAAAATTGCATCTAAAATCCACGAATTAAATAAATGTATATCAAATTAAACTTAAATAAATGTATGTCAAAATACAACTTGGGCATACTACAAAAATCACAAAACTTGCGAAGAATGAAAATTACAGAAATAATTTGATAAAATTATAAAAAACAAAACAGCTCGTTACAAGCAAAACACCTATTACTCTTCGGCTTCTTAAAAAATAACTCTCATAACACCGAGTTTGTTTTTTTTTGACTTTAAAGTCTATGTTCGAGAAAAGTGTTTGGAACAATAAAATTAGTTTCCGTTCAACATAAACAAAGAACTATGAATGTTCATTACAAAAAACTAAGAAATAACAAAAATAGAATTCATATTGATCCAATAAAACTATTTAATTTAAGTTAAAATTTTGCTTTTTACTTAGCTGACCAAACACTTCAAAAGAGCCATTTAAAATAAGAATAAACTTTTGAAATATCAAATGCCATTTTTACGACAAAAAAAAGAAGAAAACAAAATATTCAAACAATTAATATAATATTCTCAGTTTTTTAGTTGTATAAACTTTCACTTAGATTAATAAAATTTTGAACCGGTCTTTTCGAACTGGGTCCGTTTCAAATTTCGCGGGAAATTTCTGCAATAGATTTATAACTTTGACTGCGTCTTATATTTTATATCGTCAATTTTTAGCACGTTTTAATAAATTTCCAAAAAAAAACTTTATTTAAATTACATAAAATACAAACAGTTCGTATTAATTTTGTTTGATTCTTAGCCGGTATAAAAATGTTGCACTGGGATAAAAAAATTAAGAAAGTCCAAACTTTATCGCCAAAACCAGCGGACCTAAAAATTCGGACTAAAACTTTATATATACGAGTGTTTGTTTTGATTGGTTATCTACACCTTATCTCATCCGATTCTGGGATTTTTTTTCATTTGAAATCTACAGAAACCAGGTTTGATGCTACTTTAGAAATAAAATAATTAAAAAAGTACTAATAGAAAGTGATTTATTTACCAGTATGCAGTTGAATTGAGCCAAGCTCAAAGCCTTAATTTTTTTTATTTTAATTCGCAAAAATGTTTCTTGAAACAAAGTCTACAGAAGTGTTTGTTTAATAATAAATTACTAAATAATAAGACAGGTAGAAAAACTTTACAATAAAAAACATTTTTCGTTCTTTATGCTTTTGTGAAGAACCAGTCGAAAGGTGGTCATGCAAATAAACACAATAACAGCGGGATGCTGTTCAACTACGGCTTTAAAAAATAAATTTAACAAGTATTACCGTAACTTTCGTAATTTGTGGGAGAATTTTCTCAAATCGCAAAAAAGTCGCTGGTTCGAACCAAGCTTAAAGCCTTTATTTTTGATTTCAATTTGGAAAAATGGATTTTGAAGCAAAATCTACATTAGCATTTGATAAATAATAAACTATTAAATACTAAAATCCACTTAAAAATTATACAAAAAAGGTATTTCTTCTTGTGTTTGCTATATTTTAAATTAGTGTTACAATAACTACAACTATACTGCTATTGCTCTAAAACAATCAATTTAACAAATATAAATGCGACATGGGTATAGCTCATTGGCAAATTGCTCTCATATGGAGGCAAAAATTTACTTGTTCGAGCCCAATGGCAAGCCCGAATTTTTAAAATTATTTTTAAAAAGTGGGTCTTGAAAAGTCTGACAGTACTATTTGCAGAATAATAAAAATCCTAAACAATAATTAAAGTTTCGAACAAAACTTATTTATTAATTTTTATTTAATTAATTTTTAATTAACTATTTTCAACAGTAATGCCCATTTTAACTTAAAAAATTTGTTAATTTTAATATAATTTTGAAAAAAGCGGGATTTAAACAAGTCAGTGTTCTAATTTTATTGCCTTAAAAAGTCAAACTCTAATAAATTAGTCTTTTAATATTTTACAACTTTACGTTGAAAAAACTTCATCTAATAGGTTTACGTTTGCAGTTTTTTGTTTGAAAATGGACTGCTAACTAGTAGCATAATCGACAATAATACTAGAACAACTTTCACGTAGATTATTCGACAAACTAAATTATTTAACAGATCGTAGTTGTAGCAAATTCGTAAGAGAGTTTTAGCATTCGTGGAAGCGTTTTGGCCGGGAAGTGAGGCCATTTGCCATTTTGTGGATTTTTAAGCAGTTTGTAGTCGTGATAATAGTTATTTTGCAGTCGAGGCAATGTATATAAATTCATTTATTATCCAAAACAATTCAATTAACAGTTAATTATATTCAAAGCAGTTAAGTTCGCAGACAAAATTAGCGGGCCAGACCGCCTTTACGCACAATAAAGTAAACCATCTCAAAAATCCACACAGAGCTCCCGACTCGCTACGCGCACAGTTTACTGGCGGCGGCCATTATGCCAACACTGTGAAATGCCGCGCGGCAGACTGAGCGTTCGAGCGTAAACTCTCTGCGTTTAATTAACAAAAACAGCACGTAGCCAAGAATACATGAAAATTAATTAATAAAGAAAAGAAGAATGAGAAATGAAGAACAAATTATACGGGCTATGTGTGGATCCAACCTAAATGCATACGTATGCATATGTTTATATGCATACGTATGCATATGTTATGCATACGTATGCATAAATTCATATGCATACGTATGCATATTTTTTTAGTTATATGCATACGTATGCATTTTTCCGGAAAGTATATGCATACGTATGCATTTTTTTGAAACTTTTATGCATACGTATGCATTTTTTTCTAACTTTTATGCATACGTATGCATAAAAGTAACAAAAAAATGCATACGTATGCATATACTTTCCGGAAAAATGCATAGGTATGCATATAAGTTGCAAAATATGCATACGTATGCATATTTTTGAAATTAAAAAAAAAGTTTTTTTTGTTTTTTAAAAAAATATGCATACGTATGCATATTTTGCAACTTATATGCATACGTATGCATTTTTCCGGAAAGTATATGCATACGTATGCATTTTTTTGTTACTTTTATGCATACGTATGCATAAAAGTTAGAAAAAAATGCATACGTATGCATAAAAGTTTCAAAAAAATGCATACGTATGCATATACTTTCCGGAAAAATGCATACGTATGCATATAACTAAAAAAAACTATGCATACGTATGCATATGAATTTATGCATACGTATGCATATAAATTTATGCATACGTATGCATATAAACATATGCATACGTATGCATTTAGGTTGGATCCACACATAGCCCGTATAATTTGTTCTTCATTTCTCATTCTTCTTTTCTTTATTAATTAATTTTCATGTATTCTTGACGTGGCAATAAAAAAATATTATTTAATAAAAAAAAAGAATTTAATAAAGAAGAATTTTAACGTAAATTGGAATATCGTAACTTGCAGGTCACGACAGTAGTATATTTTTTATAATATTATGAAAAATCTACAGTGTGGATTCATATATAATACATATATTTGGAACAACTGTTTAACATACATTCGGACATTCTCTTCTCTTATGCATTCTTGATTGTACATAAACGTTTAATATAAACATGTTTTTAACCAGTGACCAGTGCGCTTTTTAACACCACCATAAATAGTGATTAACATAAATAAACAAAAATTCAATGGTGAAATAATCAACTGAATCAACAAAACAGTCCCAATAAAAATTGATTCTAAGAATGTTTTATAGTCGTAACGACATTATTAAGCTAAAAACTTATAACTAAAAATTAAAAACAAAATGATTATATGGTATTCCTGTATAACTCTGTTTAAAATTATGGTTATAGTATATGCTAATCAGTATGATAGATACCACAATGAAATACATCAGTCATTATATTATTCAGGTAAAACCCAAAGGTTTTTTAAGCTGTTTTTGTAATTTGTAATTCTGTTCTATCTATCAAAAACAAAAAGGAATGGGTATATTATGGAACTCCTGTCCTAAAAAAGGCTCTATAAGAAAAAGAAAGAAAAGAGAGTGATTTCATTCTATGGAAATTTTGTGATTCTCAAAGAGTGCTGTGAGTATGATTTTTTCAAATGCCATTCCATAGTAGAAAAAAACTACAGCTGTATTGTGAATTAGTTTTACGAATAAGAAATCGTTATCATTATGATCTACGTATTTTATTCAGTGACCAAGAGAACAAACCAGATTTATAGTAATATTTACTATAAATATTTATAGTCCATATACGTCAGCTTCGGACTAAAGCTAAAGTCTTCCTGGGGCCTATTTCATAAAGATTTCTGTAATTGTAAATTAATAAACGCATTTTATTTCTTCTTATTTTATTAATTAAAAAATACGTACGTAATTGTGGAATTTATGGAACTTACAGACATGTAATTTTTTTAATTCCAAGCGCAATTTTATTAATATACTTTTTAATTAAAAATACAAAAGAAAAATATGCGTTTATTAATTTACAGCTGTAAATTAATTACGAGCAATTTTTATGAAATAGGCCCCAGGCTGAAATTAAGGGCGTATCCGCTCTCCGCCAGAAAGAAATAAACAAAAAACCTGCGAGCGAGAAAAATTAAAAAAGAAGTTTTGAGCGGTTATGTAACCAATTATTATTTAGTTGCGTCATATGTTTGTCTGCACGTAATTTTTTCTCAAAAAACGAGTGATTACTTTACCACTCATCAACTCTCGCCCTGATAGAATTTATCTTTAATCTCCGTTTTTTAAAGCAAGCCTACCACTGTTTAAACTGAAATTAAAAAATAAACTGGTAAATGAAAATCAACTACACAGGGAGATACTTTTTTAAAAATTTTAATACTATTGCTAGAGCACACGTTTGCTATAATCAAAAAATATAATAAAGGAAAAATAAAACACTTAAAACAAACTACTTGAAAACAAAGGTCCCATTTAAATGGAACTTGGTCCCATTTAAATGGGACCTTTGTTTTCAAGCAGCTTGTTCTAAGTGTCTTATTTTTCCTTTATTATATATTTCTGCTATAATTGTAAAAATATTTGCCGGAATTCTTTATAGTTCTTGACATGATACATGTAAATCTATAGTCTCAGAATCTATGTCAATTATCTATTGTTTAAGTTCATACAGTAATATGATCACGATTTAATAATTCTGAAAAGCTTAAACCGTTTTTTTGTTTTTGTTTTATTGTATCAATGTAATGGCATGACATAATACTCAAATTTTTGGTGGGAATTAATTTTTGGTGGAATACACTATTTTTTTCTCAGTGTGACCTAATACATCGATTAATTTTAATTAAAACGCAAAATAAAATACGCCATGAATTAGTATACTGCACCTTTAAGCGCGGTTCACAGCTCAGACTTACGGCTTAAGACTTAAGACTTTAGACTTAAAAGTGGGGACTTATGACTTACGGCCCGCTTCACAGCATAACTTAAAACTTAAGACTTTACGCTTAAGACTTATGACTTTAGACTTAAGAATTGAATCATGTTATAATTTGACTTAAGGCTTTAGTTAAATTTTTTCCTTTTAAAGATTAAAAACAAATGTTTTTTATGAAAAATGAAAGTTTTTAAAACAAAACGACAAAATAAACTTTGTTCTGAAACTTTTAGTCAGAAAATTGGGAAAAAACCAAAATTTTGTCATAAATCTAAGAAAAAATTATACACTCAACAAAACTGCGCAATTAAAAAAATTCTAGATTGTTGAATTCTTAAATTTTGAAGCTTTTTAAAAAATAATTTAAAAATGAAAGCTTTAGATAGTTCTTCAAACATCTAGAAACGTTGATTGAATACGTTGTCTAGTTTGCCCCTTCCTAAAAACTGTTAAGTATCCTTCTTGACCTTTTCCACGAGGGACGCATGCTTTAAATTATTATTTTTTTTTAGAATTTAGGATTTCTCACACTCTCTTTTGTTTTTTTTGTTTGTGAAGAAGTCTTTTTTAAAGTTAAAATTCGTAGTATAAAAAGTAAGCTGGAAATTATTTACGATACCGAATATGTGTAAAGTTTTAGTCTGTGTTTTTTTGTACTTGTACATATAAAAGCACTATTCGTAATCAATAAAGCGTACTATAATTTTAATGCGTTCACAATCTCTAGTTTTTGATGTGTTTCTTAATCTAATTACATGATTTTTATTGATTCCGTGCTAAATTTAAATTTTTTAAACTTTTTAAGAATCCAAATTGGTTCTTCTCAGTTTTTAACGGTAAAAAATGCAATTTTTGTATTTAAAGTATCCTATTCGAAATCTTCTAATTAGAATTTTGAAGAACACAAAAACAAATTGTTTCTGAAATGCAGTTTCATTATAATTGTGATTTTCTGCCTAGTTCTAGCAAAAATATATAATATAACGAAAAATGTGCAACTCCTATATAAAAAAGTATCGAAAAGTAGGCTATAATAAGGCATTATAATAAGCCTTTCCATTTAAACGACACTTTCCACTATAATAGCATAGTAGTCATTTTAATTCGGCGAATTAAAATGGAGAAGAAGCCATTATAATAGCCATTTATTGATTTAATTTCACTTAATATATACTCACAAGTGTAATACTGTCCGGGCCGCATAAGTTTTACCGTGTCGGACAGAATTAAACCCACACGCAAAAACTCGTGCGGCCCGGACAGTATTACACTTTTGAGTATATATGAAATAAAATGAAATCAATAAATGGCTATTATAATGGCTTCTTCTCCATTTTAACTCGCCCAATTAAAATGGCTACTATGCCAGTGTAGTGGAGAGTGTCGTTTAAATGGAGAGGCTCATTATAATGGCCTACTTTTCCGTACTTTTTTATATAGGAGTTGCACATTTTTCGGTATATTATATATTTTTGATTTTAGTAGGAGGACAAACTATTTATTTCTAAAAATGCGTAAAATGACTTAACTACAAATTTAAATTTACTAACTTGTCATTAAATGTATTGCAAATTCGATGTTTTTATTAAAATTTTAACAAAAAATGTTTAAGTCATAAGCCAATTATTAGGTAGCTGTGAACTGGCAGGCTTAAGTCTTAAGTCCCAAGGCAAAACGCTTAAGTCTTAAGTTTTAAGCCATAAGCGGTAAGTCAAAGCTGTGAACTGCCCTTTAAACGTATTTCCATAAAGGCGATTTTAAAAAGCTTAAAATTTTTTTCTCTGAATTGATTTAAAATGATTGATAAGCGTTATTAGTGAATGGAAAGCCAAAATATCAGATTTTTTTGAAAAATCAACATGGAAATTATATGCTGGATAAGCCGTTTTCATTAAAAAAGAAGAACTCTTTTTCCTAATCACAAAACGGATTGGACTAATATTAAAATTTAAACCTATTGGTTTATTGTGGAAAAAGGTTTAAATTAGTACAAAATACATTTTTTTATATCGTTTTTATTACTTAACCATTTTTTTAAATACGCTAATGAGTTAGCCGAAATTATGTGTTTGGGCATAAGACTTATTTTTAGGTCTAAAATTCTTTTATTCTGCATTATTTTGGGGGTAGTTAGTTACCCAAAATCAAGAGTTATAGTAAACTGCAGTGATTAAAAACCTTATTTAATCTGTTTTTAGTCTTAAATCTAATAGTTTATTCATTCAGTTATCTATAAATTCATTTATACACTCATCTATCTATTCATTGTATCTGTACATTCACACATCATTTATCCATTAATGCATGTATCTATCATTTATCTGATTAAAAAAAATCACTTCCGTTTTATCAATTTCTGCAAATTAGTATGTTTTAGATTCGATCAAAGCAAAAAACTACGATTTTTCATTTGTAAATATAACGAAACATCACAGAGTTAAGCGATCAGGTATAATAAAATTTTATTTTACTTATAATTAAAACAAAACTAAATGCTAATTCTGTGTGCGTGCGTGCATGCGCACGCGCGCGTGTGTTTGTGTGTGTATGTGTGTGTGTGTGTTGTGTGTGTGTGTGTGTTTATGTTTGTGTGTGTGTGTGTGTGTGTGTGTGCGTGTGTGTGTGCGTGTGTGTGTGTGCGCGTGTGTGTGTGTGTGTGTGTGTGTGTGTGTGTGTGTGTGTGTGTGTGTGTGTGTGTGTGTGTGTGTGTGTGTGTGTGTGTGTGTGTGTGTGTTTGTGTGTGTGTGTGTGTGTGTGTGCATCATATTTAAGCGAAAATATAAAGTTTGGGGCCCGAAATTCTATTGTTTTTTAGCAGAGATATAGAGTTTGGGCCCCCAAATTATGTTTTTTGTTAAAATAATAATCCCTTGTTATAGTTACTTTAATTTCGTTCAACCAAACTGAAAAGGACATGGTTGTAAGCAATGTAAATGCCCACAGAAAATCAATAACTGATGCATCAAATATGGAATGTGTAGTTTGGGACGATGCTCTTCAAGCCAGCGCTGAAATCTTTGCATCAAACTGTGACTTCGTTTATAGTGGTAATATAATTTTTAGAAATTCAGATCTCAACATGAACAGAGTTTTCTTTAGGTTACGTAAGTATATGGATTAAGTGAAAGAAATTTTTTACTTGTCTAAACGATGCTTTCAACGTTTCGATGTTTGGACTACTTAAAAAGTGGTTTTTTGCAATTTGAAAAATTGCCATAAGCATAATTTTTTATTTGTCATTCCATGTATTAGTCTCCACTCTATCATTTCTGTATGGTGTGAAACAATTAAAAAAATTAAATTACAAAATTTAACTTTACGCCAAAAAAATTACGTATATGAACAACCAACAGTAGGCTACATGAAAAATATCTTAAAACAAGGTTCAAAAGTAACAAATATATATTAAATTGTTTTAATTTTGTTTTTAAATATCCAGTTTTTGAAAAATTCTCTTGAAAATTTTTAATTTTATAACTAAAGTTAAAATCCTTCAGGCTGCAATTCAGGGCATAACCGCTCGCCGTCACAAAGAGATAAAGATTGAATGCTCGAGAATAAAAATAATAATAAAGTTTTCAGAGATGATGTAACCAATTGTTATTAAGTTGCGTCAGTTGTTTCTCTCCACGTGAAATTTTCTCGAAGAAAAAGTGATTACTTTACCACTTAGTTATTTTCACCCGGATAGAATTCATCTTTAATTTTAATTTTGCTTTGGAACCTTAGACCCAAAATTTAGTCAAAATCTACTTATCTACCTATAAAAAATTAAAGTAGTTTATTGCCTAACTGGTAATACTCTAAAATTTGGTTACTACTTAATTACCATCTTTAATTTTAAACAATGGTCAACTACCTACTTATAGATAGATAGATAGTAAGAGGGCGGGTCCTAGTGTTTAAGCCAGCATTGGGCTCATTACACACTGCCCTAGAACCACCTAGAAGTGGTTTTACTCAAATCATTTTGATTCTTTTATGAATCGTTTAAAATCAGCAACAGACGCCCCTTGAACTGTTTTTGCATCCAAGGGTTCAGTGCCAAAGGTTTTAAGCTTCATTGCTGACAGTGCATAACATTGTTCAAGAAAGTGAGTAGCGGTCTCTTTTTCCTCTTGGCAGAGTTTCCAGAGCCCATCATTGGCTACTACAATCTTTCTTAAGTGAGCTTTAAGAGGACTATGTCCAGTTAGAAACCCGATTATAAGATGTAACTTTTTTCTTGAGAGACCAATCAATTGCCTAGCTCTAGAAATATTTGGATCAATGACATAGTTTTTAGTATGTCGGCATGCGTCAAGATTTCGCCAGTACATGCTGAGCCATAATCCATTTTTAATGGATGATTTTGCAACCCCAATTGATGTTCCCACATGTAAAAGCGGGCCCATAAAGTTAGGGTTTGTGCCTTTTTTAGCAAGCTTGTCAGCCTGCTCATTTCCATCATTGCCCCTGTCCAGGTACCCACAGTAGCTTTACCTCATTTTCTCTAGCCAATCTGGTAATCATCTCATAGCCCATCATAACTAGCCCAGATGAGATGACATAATTTCCTACTTAACTATCTACTTATATTTTTATAACCCCTAGCAAACACTATTATAAAGAGTACCAAAAGTTTTAAAATAGCTTGAAAAAGACAAACTTCAGAAATTATTGTGATTATATAAGCTTATAGAAACTGGAAGTGGTGCAACGCTTTACAAATCTTGGTCTCAAGCATCATATCTCGATGTAATTGATCTTTGGTGGAGTGAGAAGTCCAATTACGATTACTCATCAGGTAGTTAACATTAGTAATAATTAAATACATTTTCTGAAAAAATCTCATGGAATATTATTATAAAGTAGCTTTTGAGTTTTGTGACTGGTGATTTTTTTTAATGTCACTTTTAAAACAGTTGTTTATGAAATCTACCATTTATCTTGATCAAAAATTTGTTAAAAAATGATAAAAATAGAGTTACAAAAAATTAACTACAAATACTTAAAAAAGATAAATAAATTTTTAGAAAACCAATGTGATCAAAAATATCGCATAAAGTGTATTCTAATTTATTATTAAATTTATTATTATTATTCAAAACTAAATTAAAACACTCAAGTAAATTCAAACAGAAAGAGAATATATCTTTAAAAAAATAAAAAAAACATTACACTTTTTTCTGATTTAGGCGAATGTTTAGCGGGGGATCAGTTTTGTGCAGCATATACACAGTTGGCTTGGCACGACTCCAACACCATTGGTTGTGCCTTGGCTGATTGCGAATCGATGCAACCTGGCATGGAACGCAATTTTTTTTACGTTTGCCACTACGAACAAAGGTAAAAATCAACAAAAAAGAACATAAAAAACATCATTTCTGAAAACGGAGATAACGACTGTTACATGACGAACAGGACATGTGACGAACGTTACATGACTGTCACTAGCTTTAGACTGGTTTACAAAGCTTCTGTGGTGTTGTTTTAAATACACCACGGTGGATGATTATCCGGTATTTTTACCCTGTCCGAAAGGGGAGAGGCGGGTTGCTGGCTGAAGAACAATAAAAACGCTAATTTTTATATTTATAAGCAATGGCGCTGTATTTACATGTAATATAAGTCTCTCCAAATATACCAGATATTAGAAGCTTTTTGATATATTAGATCTCGCGATTTACAGCACGATTAAAACGTTGTATTATAAATGTTAATTAGACAAAAAGACTCGAAAATGAATAGAATAATTGAATAAATAAAAATGAATGAAATAAATGATATCAAAAATCTAATAAATTTAAAAAAATTTGACGCCACAAAAATATTTATTAAATAGCGTTTAGAATCAAAAATACAGTTTTTTAGCAAAATTTAATTTAGCAATTTTTTCCAGAATATGAAACCAGAGTAAAAGTTTTCTTACGTAATAAAATTTAGGACGCTTTGTATTTTTGGGATATTATAAAAAATTTACGAAAAAATGGAGTTAGATTTTGGCAAAATACGATAAGAAGTGGACTCAAAAAATATTCTTTTGGCATTTAAGGCTTCGAGAAAATTTTTACAATTTTTACATTTAGATTGAAAACAAAAACATCATTTTGTATATAGCATTTCGTTTTTTTCTGATTTTTGTCAATCGGTCGAATTTTCTTCATTCGGTAATATTTTAACAATATCTTCTTCATAATTCGAAAAAAAAACCTTTTATGTTAATAAAAAAAATTTTGTTTTGTTGTTTATAATTTTTTTAAGTCGTTTGATACTGAACGCGGTGCAGTTAAACCTGGTTAGAGAAAACTTAAGACGTGTTTCTCAACTCAGAAATCAGTTTACCGATAACAATAAAGTTAAAATAAAAACTTATTTTTAAAAAAACGCTTTCAAAAAGAAAAATAAAGCAGGGTAAAAAAAGGACGCTAGATGAATATTAAAACAAAAATTACCTATATGGAATTATGACAAAAAAACGTAAAAAAATGATTATTAATCTCCTATTGTTTTAATATTTGCTTAAATAAACTACAGTCAATTCAACGCTTAAAAACTTTTGGTTTTGTAAACTTTTTATTTTAATTTTTCTTAAAAAACGGGACTGTTTCAGATCACCTGATTGGCCTGAACCGGCGCTGGTCCCCCAAGTACTGTCAGAAAAGCCTTATACTCAAGGGGTCCTCACGAGCAACTGTCCAGCGTCAGGCAACCAATGGCCAATCGATGGTCTCTGTTGCAAACCGACGCCAATCATTGCTGCTGCTCCATGTGAGTGTTTCGTGTTTTTTGTGTTTTCGATGACATTAAAACCTAAATTTTCTGGACTTTTTAATTGATATTCATTTAACAAGATTTAATTTTAGCTGCTTTTACCTCAGCTATCACATTTTCTGCTGCTGAACAGTCAGACTTCATTAATCAACTGAATGGTTTAAGAACAGTGGGAGTTGGAGGACAAACACCTTCCAATGCGGAGTGTATAAGGGTACACGTTTTTTTCTAGATGTTAATTCTTGGTGTATATATGTCGTAAAAATAAAACTTGGAGCCAAAACTAGGGAACTTAGAGCCGTAAGCGCAAAACTTAAAGCAGTAAGTTGAGAACTTGGAGTCGAAAGTAAAGATTAATAAAACGTTTACCTAAGCCTAAGCAAAGCCTAAATATAAGCCTAAATATAAGCCCAAACCAATTTTTTAAGGATTCCAAACTCCCATTGTTCGTGACTCCTAGTTCCCAAAAATTTACAAACGGCTCCAAACTCCCTGCTTGTGACCTCGAGCCTTATTTCTAATTTCATCAAAAATGGTGAAGAGGAGCCAAAGGATAATTTAACCTGGCATTGCCCCACCAACTTTGATTCAAAATTGTGAAATATAATTATAATAATAACTGGAAAGTACTAACTATAACTAGAAAACGCCAACTATAAATAATAATAATAATAATAAAGATGAATATGAGTTACAAAATTTACATTTTGTAATTCATATTTCTCTTTATTATTATTACTAGCAAATATTCCTCATTCCTAATATTCCAAAAATCAATATTCTTCATTCGTTACGTTACTGATTCACAACATACGTCTGGTGATTTCTTTCGGAGTATGTGGTTAAAAACAAACTCTGGACTAGTTTGTGGAGCACAGGAATTTATTGAATTAGCATTTGGCTTGCGCCCTTGCTCACTGAATAAAAAATTATGATAATAGACCATAATGATAATATTTTTTTTATTCGTTGAACCAATTATACAATCCAGCTGTAGTTTTTCTGCTTGAATGGATTGGCATTTGAAATATATGCTCACAGCGATTTCGACAATTGCGAAATGGTCATTTTTTTTTAAATTTAACGTTGTTTCTTATTCTTACACACACACGAAATTTTAAATTTTTAAATTTAAAAAAAGTTTTAAATTTAACTAAAAGCTATTTTAAAATTTTCAAAGCTTGTTGTGAGCTTGATTTTTTAAATTGCAATATTTAGAAGAAAAAACAACCCCAAATTCATAATTTTATTGAACTGGTCTATTTGATGTTAATTTGATAATATTTCCACCTGGATGCTATAGATTCGGGACTGTATTTTAAGAACTTGCTTGGTGCACAATCAATCTTTTTGTAATTTTTACAACCAAACAGGTGTGCGTGTATATGTGTGTACTACACACATATATGCTGTGTACTATTTCACGGTTTTATTCCTAATTTAGGAGTGGGATACGGGTTTGGAAAGCAATGCGGCCGCCTTCGCCGCAACCTGCGACAGCGCCAGACCCGCGGACAGCGGTTACGCCATCACGACCGCCTCTTCCCCACAGTCCATCAGCGACATCATCGGTGCCTGGGTCACGGAGGGCAGTTTTTACGATTTCGCAACTCCCCAGTGCGGCGGCGCAATTTTTAATCCCAACGGATTTAACAGTCTCGACTGCTTCGATCTTTTAACGGTTAGTCAGTTTTTTCTAGTTGCTTTTTTAAGCTTAAGTTCTCATGAAAGGGGGAGAGAACGATCCCTGCAGCCACTTTTTATAACATAAGCTTAGACAAAAAAAAACAACAAATCTTTAGTGTGTAACGTATTTTTCATTAAACTTCTAAGTCTAATCTAGAGCTGCAAGCCAAAAAAAAATGTTCGTCCGGTTAATACAGTAAAGTTTAAAAAATGTTTGATTATAGAAAAATTATTATTATATAAGATTAAAGATAAATTCTATCAGGGTGAAAATAGATGAGTGGTAAAGTAACCACTCGTTTTTTGAGAAAATATCACGTGCAGAGAAACACATGACGCAACTAAATAATAATTGGTAACATAACCGCTGAAAAGTTTTTTTAAAATTTTTGTCGCTCATGGGTTTATTGTTTATTTCTTCCTGGCGGAGAGCGGTTACGCCCTTGATTTCACCCTGGAAGACTTTAGCTTTAGATTATATTAGATGGTATTGGTTCGCCTTATTCTGTTCGTTTGTCTTGCGCGGGTGTTCTGAATATTCGTTTTGTTTTACATTGTGTCTTTAAACATATCGTCTTCCACATATTGTCTTTGGAAAGCTCGTATTTCAAACATCTCGTCCTTGAAAAAATCGTCGTTTGTGTGCGATTTCAGAACGTACGTTTATAAACACTAGTTTTACGCTTAAACGATCAAGTTTTGCTTTATGTTTAGGTTTCGCTTAGGCTTAAGAAAATAATAACGTTTTTAGTCTTCAATTTAAAGCACACATCATTAAATACGAATTTACCACGATAAATTTTTGCTTGATTTTTGGGTTTCACTTAGGGTTAGGTTGTCAGTCTTTAATAACAAATCATTAAATAAAAGTTTATAATAATAAAATTTAGCTTGATTTTAAGGGTTTGCTTTAGCTTAGGAATTAAAGGTTTTTAGAATCCATGATATTCGTCGCAAAATTCGGAAAACTTGTCATTTAAAAAGTACGTTATAAAATCGCACCCAAAAGACGAGTTTTCACGTCAAGATTTTTAGGACCCTCAAAATGTTATAAAGTATTCGTGATCACGTCATATATGTTTTGCTCTGTGGGAATGATTGTGGAGGGAGCTGTTTCAGCCAATTAGAGCTTGAAAAAAAATTGATCTCCAATAAATAAGAGAGCTCCATTTTTTTCCTAAGCGCTAAATGACTAAAAGTTATTCTATAACGTCATAACTCTGTGAAGATATTTTACACTGAACAACTTCCGTTTAAATCGGGAGGGGGGAGTTTGACCATCGTGTTCCGAAGACAACATGTTAAAAAACGTAATGTAAAAGACGAAAATTCCGGAAACCTTTTGCGCAGTAAGCGAAGAATGGAAATGGTTAAAGCAGATACAGTAGCAATTATGCAAATTTTAACCACGCATATAGTATTACATACCACCTTGGTAGAGGTAGCCGTGGTTAAATTAACCCTTTGGAATTTTTTCGTCCAAAAACCGCTCAAAATCCGGAGAATGCCTTTCGCACCATTCTGCACTTTTTTAAACTTTACATTCCGAATTGCCCGGATGCGAAGTTTAACACAGTGCAACATTGACACACAATACCTTTTGCAGCTTTGCAACAGAAAGAATTCCAAAGAGTTAACACACTACAACTGTCACACGAAACTATATTTATTATTAATTGTAGTTCCATAAGATCAGAAGAAGTTGGATATTATGTTGTTTAATTTTTTAGTCGTTTTACGCGACCAATGACAAAATGGGCTGCGCCGGTGCTCAATGTGACAACGGTGGACAGACTTTGGAAGGCCCCAAAAACACGCATACCTACATCTATATCTGTGTTTTTCAGGACAGCTCATCTTCCGTGTAAGCGAAAAACTGGTATCTACTAAATATCAATTATGTGGAAAAATTATGAGGAATAAATGCATATATTATGAAGTCTCTATGATGTGGTATTGATAATTTGGATGTTACATTCCACAATTATCAACCTTAATTAATAATCAGGGTTTATTATATTGTAACAAATGCAATTTTTTCTTAAATATTGTATTTTTTAGTGTTCCAGATACCACTTTGACTGCTGCAGGATCACCTTACAGCATTGGTACGCAATGTAGCACTTGTGGATCTGCTGCTAAAACTTCTTGCTGTTTAGATCTCTGTTGTAAGAATATTTTTAATGTATATTAACAGTTTTATTTTGTACAAAGGGTGAAATTTTGACCAGGTAAATCCATAGTGCGGAAAGTGAAGTTGGATGGAACCATATTTATGAGCGTTGCGTTTATTTTTTTTCTAATGAACATACCGCTCCTGATAACACTAACTTTAGTTAGCACTTACTATTTGATTATACTATAATTTTTAGGTTTTTAAACCAGGGGTTACCATATTGGATGCAGTGTCGAGTATATTTTAAGATAAGATAAAAAAAATGATGATAAAATGATGAAATTGCCCTTATGATAAAATCGCCGACCGATGAATTTCTAATATAGGGCCATTATATTTTCGCCCCCTCCCCATCTTCCCCCGCCGATTCCTTATACACGCATGTCATGGTATTTCCGCCCCAACTTATATTTTCGCGTTTTTAGAAACAGGTTGTATTATATAGTCTATGGGTTATATGTTATATTATATGGTCTATAAAACCCTTCTATTATATGGTCTATTAAAAATTCTCCTTTTGAACTATCAAATGCAATGAAAAAACAAAAATTACATATTAAACTTGCGAAAAAAGTGTATTATACTTCAAGTATACTCGCAAAATAATTTACAAGAAAATCGGCAGCCAACAAAAATAGGGGGACATAATATGCAACCCCGTATACACTTAGGGCCCGTTCACACCTGTTCCCAGTTCCCAGATTCCAGTTCCCAGATCCCAGAAACAGCAAAAACAAGTGTTCACACCTGTTTCCCAGATCCCAGTTCCCAGTTCCCAGAAAGACTTGGAGCGGCGCTCCCAACTTCTGGGAAAGAATTAAGGGAAAGCGAGCAGAGAGGCGTCTTCGCGCATATATCACAGGCGCTCAGTGCACAAATATAGATTTTTTACGTAATAATGTTGGTAATTATGTTAATTAAGGACACACACCAGCTGCACAATATTTATTTTTTGAACTTTTTGTGTGCAATTATTACAACAGCGCTCGCTTCTTTTTTTGCTGCGTTTCTCCAGGCGGGTGTTTTAATATAGAACAAAAATTGTTGGTTTTTAACCAAAAAAATCCTAATACGATATTTTTAAACAAATTTTAAAATTTTAGTGTAAAAAAAATTAATCTATATTATTAAAACGTTTTTAAAATAATATCTTATTTATAAAAAGAAATAAAATTTTACGTTTTATTAAAGTAGACTTGATTCTTAGCTTTTTTTTGATACTTCAATTTAGCGCCTTAAAAATTTTTCAATTATAACGCTTTGTTTTTGTTTTGTTTTGTTGCTTAAAGCGGGCACGAATATGATACAAAAATCCTTCCTTTTTACCCAAATCATTGCTAAAACAATTTTTTGAACAAATTAAAACTTTAACAGTTTTTTTAAATCTAAAAAACTGATTTATATGATCAAAACGATTGTAAATTATTAATTTATTCATAAAAGTAATAAAAACTTTATGTTTTATTACAGTAAACTTTTTTTTTACAATTTTGTTTTAATTATTCAATTTAAAAAATTTAAATTCATTTTAAATAGTTTTTTGTGTTTTAAACGAATATTTTCTGTTGTACGTTCGATCTTTCGCGCGTTATTTGACTAAAACAACCCTCGCGCGCACGAGTTTTTATCCCGGTAAACAAACATGTGTGAACAGGCCGTTTCTGGGATCTGGGAACTGGGATCTGGGAACTGGGATCAGGTGTGAGCGGGGCCTTACTATTTCATTTTGTTGCCTATACTTTTTTACTTTCTATTTTAGGTGACGGAGCAACATTACCTTGTTCTACAACGACATCTTCTACATCTACTACAACGACAATTGTAACTACAAGTAATACAGTATTATATTTTTATTTTTATATATTACCACTATACTTTGACCTTTGCAGCGTACTTTTAATGAAACAATTTCATAAAATATTTCATGTATTTTTTACGGTTCATTTCATAGACTTTCTTTTGCTTGTGTAGTTTTTGTAAATAACTTTTAAACGTATGATTATTATGTAATTTGTAACGTGTATATAATATTTTTATGCATTTAATGGTATTAATTTGTTTATTTCAAGGTAATGCTAGAAAGAACATAATTATACTGTTTTTGAAAAATGTAAATACGAACTTAATGTTTTATACCTAACAATTTAGTGAGTACGTACGAATTTATATTAAACCAAATATTTCAATAACCATTATCGTTACTCCAATTGACAAAATAAAAAAATCAGCTTTATTCAACGAGAAAAATATACAGCACAACAATTTGGTAAATTAAAATTTTTAAATACTAAAAGTATTTAATGGTAAGTTTCGCTTTTATATTGGTAAGAATTACGTTTATTAACCTGGGATTGTTTTGGTGAAGTGGTTTGTTGATTAATTTTCAAAAAGTTGAAAAACGTTTTACTTTAGCTACTTTTAAATCAACACTAAGTTTGTTTGTTGGTGTATTTGTCGCATTTTCATTTCTGCTCAATTTTCATTATACTATGACTAAATTTAGTAGTTGCGGATGCATTTTTAACCCTTTTAAAGAACTAAATTCGCATTTAATAAAAACTACAGTCGATAAAAAAGTCTTGACAAAAATTTAATCTCGCTTAACGTTCAAAAAAAATTATTTAACACTTTTTTGTTTGCTTTTGCATCAAGGAGCGTCCTGCTCAAATAAGACCGCAACTTTCTTATTGTTGTTTTGTTTTCGTTCATAAAACATATAATTTTTTCCATAATGGCCGTAACTGTAAACGCTGCTTATTTTTTTCACTGGTTAATTTAAGATATTTGCTGACGATTTCTAAACATCTTGCGGCGCTTGGCAATTCTTCACTTCTGCTTTGAAGCAATTGCTGATAGTAATGCGCTCTTAATTCTGGTGGTTTTTTTTCGGTTTTATTTCAATTTTATGAGGATATGCACTAATATTATGAGTTTTTTAGTGTACTGTAATTTTCTCGTAAATTTTGGTAAGTTTAAATAAAATTTTGTACCTTTGTTGATCTGTCTGATATAATTTTTTTGTTTTTCATGGCTGGTGCGGGATTTTTCATGGCTACTGGCCGACTTAGCCCTGCGGCGCCGCGCCAAATATAATAGGGGAACATACGGGTAAATTCTGGGATTTCTTTGTTATTATTATTATTCTAACACTTATATCTTAAAATCAATATTTTTTATACTAATTGATCATTATTGATCAAAACAAAAATTAAAAACGAGCGAAAAGAAATCTTCTGGCCGTGCGATTGCTCCAGTGCCATCTGGCGTCAAGAATGAAAAATCATAAAGGGTATTTTTTCCTTTTTTTTCAATTGCTTAAAAATATTAACTGCATGCGTGGGACGGTCAGAGGACGGAAATCCCTCCAGTGATGGATTTTTCATAATTAGAAAATGTAAATTTTATATTCATTCACCATCTTCTTCTTATTTTTTTTTATTTTTTTTTAATAATCTCGTAGGAAATTCTTTAAAAAATTGCAAAATAAACCCATGTGTCGTAAAACGCATAGGGTTCAAAAAATAAATCAGTCATAATTGTCAAAATTCAAAGTTCACACTATTTTTGTTCTTCTTCTTAGTATTATTATTATTATTATTACTATTAGTTTAACGTTATTCGAAAAATAGGGTCATAACGTAGCTGAAATTTTTTTAATTTTTTAAGTAAAATTTTTAGGATTAAACTTAAAACAGTGGTAGACTAGCCGCAAAAAAAAATAGAACAGAAGAAAGGGGCGATTTTCCCCAGGCTTATATTTTAACAGAAAATATAATATGGGAACAATAACTGTGGATGTCCAAAGTGGACGCATGTGGACTGTAGTAAATTACCATATAACATGCGCAGTTGCCTACTAAACAAAAAATGCAGATTGTATGATAACAGTTTTTTATTCGATGAACCAAGTACGCAAACGAGTTGTAGTTTTTATACGTTCAGGTCTAGTTCAGGTCTAAAGGATTTGAACCTGTAATCTCCAGCCTCAATAAATTATTAACTGACGTGTTGCGTTGCACAATTTCTCGACAATTTTACATTAGAACTCGCATTTATAAGACGTCATAGATTTGAAACATCATCGCAACGGGAGTTGTTACACTACAACAAAATCACCAGATCATCAAAATAGATAAAAATAGTCATTTTTTACATTCATAATAAAATTAATAAAAAGTGAACTCAATCAATAATCGAAATCTTTACGTTGCCCTTTTCCATAAGACCAAGAAAGAGACATGTCTGCTGTATATTTAGTGGCTGGGGGTTTCCTCCCCAAGGATTCCGCTAATGTTCTGGTATACCGACTACAATTACCGCAGCAGAGGCCTGAAACGATTGAAGGTAAGGGATTTTTAGTTTTTAATTTTTAGATCAATTCAATTTAAAACATTTTATTAAAAAAATCATTGCACAAATCTTATTATAAACAAATTACGTTTTTAAAACAAAACAAAACCATGGTTTATTCAGAATCAAACCCAAAAACCTTGAGACTTGAGCTTTAAAAGTCTTTGAAAATATTCTGCACCGATGCAGCGCATGAAAATTATTAATATAAATTATATGCAAGTAACAATAGAATTAACAAAATGTTTAATATAAGTGACACTATACTGCACAAACTAGATCTTTACATTAAAGATCTCTAGGTTTTGAAGATTTTAAACTGTTTTTTGCTATAATAATAAATTTATTTGTACCATAAATCGTTTAAAAAAATGTCACTCATTCACAGGACACTTGCATACAATTAAATAACAAACTAATAAAGGCTAAATACACAATGCAATATAAAACATAAGCCGTCAGCAGGGAACTTCGATGCGTTCAAAAATTTTGGGAACTCGGAGCTAAAAGTTAAAAGCTGGCTTCGGGTTCTTTTTAGGCTTTATCCTAGGCTTAAGGATCAATTTTAGTGATTTAACACTCTCGGCTTCAATTCCCCCAAACATAAAATAACAGTTCCCTTTAATTTAAAACATAAATAAATGACACTGACTTTAACGCCATAGTCACAGTGCAAAATAATATTTGGCACAGTAAGAAAAAGGTTTCACATAAAAAAAATCACGATTTATTTTAAAATACTCAAGGTACCCAAGCAATATAATATCCCCAATATATCATTGTACCCGAATCTTTTTTGCTAAAAAATTTCTAAATAAAGCTTAAAGCTCAAAAGCACCTTTTCACAATATATTAATCACGCACAAAAATTTAATCCTAATCCAGTTTATTCCTTTAAGATATATGAACCATTAAATAAATCAACGTTGGTTTTCAGCTGGGATCACTGGCAAATTTTCGTTGGTGTTGTAGTATAAACTCTGCGACATTTTAGGCGCGAAGCGATTGGCGGGTGGATTTTTTCCCAAATTATTGGCCAAAGTTCGCGTGTATCGGCTGCTATTTCCACAACACAACCCTATACAAAATTATTGAGTCCTATACATAACTAATAAAATGCTTTATTTTATATCGTTGATTCTTTATATCTTCTTTTTCTGCGTGTGGTACTTCACTTATAAATAAATCCTTGCTAAAGCTATTATTAATAAAAGACTTTGCTAAAGTTACGATAATAATTCTGTTCTATAATTTTTAACGTCAGATTTTTAATTTAGATCAAACCAAATATATCAATTAAAACAAGAAAAACAAATTATAACAGTCACGACGATTATTTCAATGTACACAAAGGTCTCAAGAAGAAATGGAAATAATTCGTATATGACGTAGGTTAACGAAAAGAAAACGAGTAGGAAAAAAGTATAGACAACCGTTTTTTAGAAAAATGTAAAAAAAAAACAAAATAGTTGGTTGTCCATATTTATTTATGCTCAGTTATTTGTTGTTAATCAACGTCATATACAAATTATTATCAGTTCTTCTCGAGACCTTTGTGTACATTGAATTAACCGTCGTGATTGTCCATAAAACGAAATACATAATGATTTTTTTATTGTTTAGACAAAATTTAAAAAAATAGATAAAACAGAAAAATTACATTTTGTATTAACATTGGATGTAATTTAGTAGTTTATCAAAATTTTACTTTATAAATATTATCAAACGTAATGCATACGCAACGAATTTTATAATTAGAAAAAAAGATAAGTTTTCTATGGATAATAAGAAAAAGAGTTAAACAAAATAAATCATTAATTTATTTAAATGCATTAAACATGATAGCAAATTAATTGCAATATCTAAAAATTAGGCATAAATAGCAATGTTTTTTTTATATGATGTAACGTTTTTGTAGCAAATTTTTTTTTCAGTTTTATTTAATTGTACAACACAATATCTTACCAACGTATTGAATGCCGAGTTTTTTAACGGTTTGACCAAACACAGCTATATCATATTGGTTGCACATAAAAGAATCCAAATTCACAGTGTATGCTTTTTTCCCTAAATTTATTAAACAAACTATATAAGAAGAGTTCAGAGTGAACCACAAACATTTTATTCACAAATACCAGCATCCATAGTAATAAAATAACTATAAACGTTTTCTTAAATATATGCAAACGAATAAACTAAAAAATATCATGTTGAATATTTTAAAACAACGGGCTGGATTCTTATAAACAAAAAAATTGATTAAAAAACGGATCTATTTGTATTTACAATTTTTAAAAAATTCAATCAAAAAAAATTGGTTGGTGTTTTTTTTTTGTTTAAATAACCATCTTTGAACTGGTGTTTACATTTTTTTACATGATAGAACATTCCAGTGTTTTGCTTGATACCCTTAAAGGTGCGGTACAGAGTCAAACTTTTTGTCTTCGATTTTGATATATTTTGTGAAAATCTTACCCCTGCCCCCAATAACCCATAAAAACTTTTCCAATAAAATATCTCCATTGATTCAGGGCCCCCCAAAAATGGCGTTTTCTGCATTCTGTCCTGGGATTGCTCTGGGTATACGTTTCGTTACAAGTTGTGCCTCGCAAGCTGCTACTTTTTACTTTAATTTGTCCTTGTTTTCTATTGGTGCGTTTTTTGTTTTGCTTTTCCAATAAACCCGCGGCGGCGTGTTTTTGAAGTTTTCCCAACCTTTTTTTTCCTTCACTTCGTGTTTTAAGCAAAAAAATCGAGGGTTTTTTGTGCAAGAAACGTTATATTTCCACAAATACTGCTCCTATTTTAACGATCAAGCTGTAAAATAAAAGTAGAAAGTAGCCGCATTCTTTAAGTGCATAATTTGTAACTTAAATTGTTATAACCATTCAGCAATTTTTCATGTAGAGAATTGTCGAAAAACACCATTTTTGGGGGGTCATAACTCCTGAACCACTGGAGATATTTTGTTGAAAAAATTTTGGTGTGCTATTGGGGGAAGGGGTAAAGTTTTCACACAAAAATTATCAAAATCGAAGACAAAATGTTTCACTCCGCACCGCACCTTTAAAAGAAACGATTTGAAAAATATAGCTTTATTTGCGAACATTCTATTATTATTCGCTTCGACCAATATCATTTTACCATTCAAAAAAATTATAACTTTTCAACTATTTAAAACAGAAAAATATAGTTTTAATAAAATAAAATCTCCTGCGTTCTTCAGGGAATTTTAGGTTTACCACTATACATTGTCTCATAAATGAACCAACCAGAGCACAAAGTACCAACATTTTAAACAGTATGATAAAAAATATTTTTGGTATGTTCGCTGAAAACTTATTTGAATTTAAATGTTAGAATATTAATTCAATGTTTTACCTACTAAAATAAACTTTGAATTTAATAAAATAGTATATAAATAAACTTTAAATTTAATAAATAGTATATCAGTTTCTTATGATGTTAAATTTTTCCGAGGGTCTTTATTACTTAAAAAAAAATATATACCTCAACAAATGTGCGGGTGCAGGTTCCCCGGAGCTGCGAGCCCCAGAGCAACCCCCGAAACTCCGGAGCTATGGAGCTTCGCCAATAATTTTGTGAATAATAAAAGAATAGTGTCATAAATAATTTTGTCAAACATTTTTTAATAAACTTTTTTCAAAAGTTATTAAAAACAATAAAAATAATTCTAAAAACGCTGCTAGAACAATTCAAAACATTGTTCAAGGTTGAATAAGTTTAAAACCACTCATTTATGACGCGCAGCTTCGAAACTTTCTCTGTTTTCAATGAGCAGAGCTCAAAACCATAATATTAGAGGGTAGGAACATCACTAGTATACGTATATTAAATTTTACAAAATAGTACGTATGCTAAAAAATATCGGTAAAAATAACCTTAAAAAATAATTTTATAGTAACAAAAACTTTAGAAAAACAAAATCTATAGTTATTTTCCCATTCATATAAATAAACTAAAAATATTGATATTTTATTTTAGTGTTTTTGTATTTTTAACATAAAACAATAAAATCACCTGTTTCAGGAACTACGAAAGTTTGCCACTGAGGAAATTCTTCGTTCGTACGATAGGGTACGGGACTACATGCCACAGGAATCTAAATCACTTATATTAACCCGTTCCCGTAATAGCTTTTTTCCCCGTTACAACCGTGAAACCTTCGTACGACAAAAGTAAAATCTTCTTCTCACGGTGGTGGTATTTTCTGATGACAACTGTCGTACGTAAACTTTACTGCGGTAAACTCTACACATGACCTAAGGGCTGGTTCATACTTATGACAAAACGTCCTTTGGACAAAGTCCAAAGGATTTTTGTCCTTTGGACTTTGTCCAAAGGACAAAATCCAAAGGGAAAAGTCCAAAGGGAAAAGTCCAAAAAACAAAATCCAAAGGACAACGTATTCATACTTTTGTCCTTTGGACTTTGTCCAAAAGACAAATTCTAAGTAGCGTTCATACTTCGTCCAAAGGAAAAAGTCCAAAGGACGTTTTGGCTTGTCCAAAGGACGATTTGGCTTTTATAAAATTGTCCTTTGGACTTTGTCCAAAGGACGTTTTGTCATAAGTATGAACCAGCCCTAAGTCGTACTTCCGTCATACAAAATTTTTGTGCACGAATAGTGCCCCGTGGGCGAGCGAATTGAAATGCTTAAAGCTGTACGGTAGCAATATGCAAATTTTTGCAACATGAAATATTCTACGTAATACACTGTATCCGTGAGAAAAATCTGCATATTGCTACTGTACAACTTTAACCATTTCAATTTGCTCGCTCACTGGGCACTATTCGCGCACAAAAATTATTATGTATAACGCAAGTACGACTTAGGTCATAGGAAGGTTTCACGGTTGTAACCAAGGAAAGGGCAATCACGGGAACGGATTAAACGTTCCAAAAATCTTTATTTTTAATAACAAAATAGTTTTTTTTTTCAAATATTTAAATTTTCCCTAAACTCGAATGCCATCAAGAAGCGACAATTCGAAAAACGAAAATTTTTTTAGAAACTCTCCAAAATTTTATTTTGAAATAACTTAGCATGTTCAAAATGTGGCTAAATTTCTGAAATATTTTAAAATCTTCAATTTCAATTAGTTTCGGTTCATAAATAAACAATTTCTGATGTTGAAGAATGTCTTTATTTGGATTGGCTTTTAATTGGATTGATTTATTTTTTTAATTATTTCGATTGCATCAAACATTGCTCAAAATATAAAAAAAATAATTTTTAAATTCTATATTACATTGTTTCTTTAATTTTATTTAAAATTTTTATTTTTATTTATTGCATTTTTTAAAAAGATTAATAAAATTAAACATCAAAAATAAATGAACATTTTTAAAAAAACTGCAAAATTATTTATTAAAAAAAAACGAAAAAAATAAAGTGTCAATCCAAATAACCCTACACGTTAGATTTTCCGCTTCCTGATAGCCTTCAGGTTTAGCAGTATTTTATGAAATATTTTTATTTATATTTTTCAAATTTTTTATATATTCTTACGTTCTTACGTCTATTCGTAGTTGCGAGCTAAGAATTTAATTTAGGACTTTAGATTTTTTTATTTTCATAAAACAGCTA
>JASAMX010026583.1:0-11583 GCA_030248175.1 Microlaimidae sp. YZB2_3
ATAAAATAAAATAAGTCGAGTTCTCCTCAAAAAATTTTCAATTTTTTCAACCTGGCCCCCTCCAGAATTTTAAAGTTGACATCTCTAAATTATTTTGTTTAGAAAACCAGACACACCCTGACCCTCTTCTATATTTCAAAATGTTCGATACCTGCTTCCCAGAATTCAAAATGCAATTTACCCCGGGTAACAAACCACCCTAACCACTTTCCACCTTTAACTGCCAAAAAATGTTATGTTTTTACTTTAAAAGTAACATAAGTGAGTATTTTGAACAATAATGCTATTTAAGGAGATTAAAACGAATTTTGGTTTTAAGGTGCTATGAATGTGGGGTTCCACTTTTTGTGTTTCTTATTTTAGTTAAAGGTGCGGTATAGTAAATCATGGTGTATTTTTGTGCTTCATTTTCGGTATCAATCGATGCATCAGGTTTCATTGGTTAATGTTTTGTTGCTTTGGATAATGAACCTTGATTTCATTTCAAGAAACTATTTTTGTTAGTGAACCATTTTTTAATGGCTATTAACATATCGTCGTTACTCTGACATAATGAGTCAGGTTCTGTCAGTCAAAACTGTAAAATTAATCCCAAAAAATATATTTTTAAAATATAAAACTAAAACCTGATGCAATAAACGCTAAAAACGTTTTTAATGTTGAGTTTTTACTGTAAACTTAACAATGCAACGTTAAAATTTACCTTAAAAAAGGATAATTTTTTAAAATTTATGAACATTTCCATATTTGTCTGTTTGGAAAAAGCAAAGGCTAAAGTAGTAATAATACTAAACCTTTTTCGGGCTTAGTACTAAAGCTAAGGCTAAACGATTTTTGGATCTTTAGTACTAAAACTAAGGCGCGGCTAAAATGAAATTTCCTGGCAATGCACACCCATAGTCCGGAGTAAGCTTAAAAACACTTGTTTTTATTAAAAAGCAATGGTATAAATTGGGAGTAAAGTAAAATGACCTCTAAAAAATTCGTATTCAATTAGTATGGTGTTTTTTAAACAATTTAGAGAGTTATTTTATTATTAAATTGCATTATATTTAAGCAAGAAAAAAATGTTATTTATAATTTAAAACGAAACGACTTATATAACGTCTAATTGTCCACGCATTTAAACCAGTAAAATTCATTTTAGCGCATTCGGTTAACGTATTTTAACGTATGTTAATATTTGTGGCAAACGTATTTTTTCTTAGCACAGTACCCTTGCGTCCAGTACCCTCGTGTCCAGTACCTTTATGTCCAGTACCCTTGTTCCAGTATCCTCGTATCCAGTACCTTTATGTCCAGTACCCTTGTGTCCAGTACCCTCGTGTCCAGTACTTTTATGTCCAGTACCCTTGCGTCCAGTATCCTCGTGTCCTAGAGTCATCAAAACTTTCAGATTTTTTCATGATTTTTGGAGAGTATTTTCTTTACCGAACCGCACACCAAATAAAAAATTAGTAACAACATATTCAGGGGTCGCATTCTGACGCAACACTTGCATTTACCACGGTAAATCCATTCCAATGAAAATAAAAAAAATAAATATATATTGTGAAATAAAAAAACTGCCCCATATGGGAGAGAAAATGATTGCAATGATCTTTTTTAAATTTTTGTTTCTTGCGCTGCAAAGCCATTTCGCGCAAAATAAAAAAATTAATCAATGCGCGTATTTTATTTTTTATTAAATTAATCCTACGAGAGAAAATATTAACCACCTCTGGAGTTGGATAAAGTTTTATTCTTAAAACAATAGAAAAAATTTAACCCGACTTTTTCCTAGGTAAAATTTTTCACTCGCATCCTTAAGTACGTAAATAAAGTTACCACGGGGAATTAACAAAAAAAGTTTTAACAGCGCGTCAGAATGCGACCCCAGTTAAATAATTACAAAACATAATTATAATTAAATTATAAAAAATGTAAAAATCATTTATTTTTCTGAGGCCTATTTCATAAAAAATTGCTTGTAATTAATTTACAGCTGTCAATTAATAAACGCATATTTTTCTGTGGTATTTTTAATTAAAAACTATATTAATAAAATTGCGTTCAGAATCAAACAAAAAATTACAAATTCATAAATTCCGTAAATTCCACAATTATGCATGTATTTCTTATTTATTAGAATAAGGAAAAATTAAATGCGTTTGCTAATTCACAATTACAAAGATCTTTATGAAATAGGCCCCAGGTTACATAAAATAAATTAATTAAAAACATAAAAAATAAAAGTTACAAACATTCAATTTCTTTGTGAAAGTCCATTCTTTCTTTGTAAGCGACATTATTGGGCGCTGTTTCATAAAAGTTATGGACATTTCATTTCTTTGTAAAAACCTCATTTTTTGGTAAATCTCCTTTTTTTTCCTTGTAAAAGATCTTAATATTAAACATACACTGGGCTGATTCAACAAAAATGACCGTACTTCCTGTTTGATATAGTACACCTGAACATCTTTTAGCCGCCATATTTAAAAAAACGAGCGCTTTGACCAATAAAACGTGAGCGCTGCAAAATTTCTGCTGGCAAAGATTAGAGTCGCATTCCAGAGAAACACTTATATTTATTTGGATAAATCCATTCCAATGAAAATAAAAAAAATTGATATATGTATATTGTAAATTAATAAAACTGCCGCATATTGGAGTGAAAATGAATGCAATAAATTTTTTTTTCTCTGGCTGCAAAACTACCTCGCGCAAAAAAAAAGTCAATGCTCATATTTTATTTTTTATTAAACTAATCCACCTGAGAAAATATTTACCCACCTCTCGAGTTGGATAAACTCTTATCTTTAAAACAATAGAAAAATTTTACTCCGGTTTTGACCTGGGTAAAATTGATTTTTCACTCGCATCCTTAAGTACGTAAAAAAAGTTATTCCTGGAAAACTTTTAACCCCGCGTAAGAATGCGACCCCAGACTAATGTCGCTTACAAAGAAAGAATGGACTTTTACAAAAAAATTGAATATTCATAACTGTTATGAAACAGCGCCCTGCACTCAAAATTTTAACTGAACCGTGGGAACAAAATTTATGTCAAAAACTTTCACAAAATTTTTATTATAAATTACTAAGAATTTTAAAACAAGTACAAATACTACGATATTGACTAGGCATCTTTATGCTATGTTTAGATGATATATAAAGGGCCCATATATGCATGGTTTATAGTGAATCTAAAGTCTTAAAATCTGAGTTTTGTTTTTGGACAGGTTAGAGTCAGTTTTTGGATTGTTTACGATTAATAAATAAAAAAACATTAAAAAATTAGTATCGTAATACACTAAAATATAGATTTCAATTATTAGTCAGCAAAGTATAACGAAATTTGATAATATTTTTTGGCAGAAACTCAGGTAGTAAAAGTTTAAAACAGAAAGTCAAAAGCTTAATCTCGTGAAACATTGGTAATTAATAAGAAAAAAACAACAAGTACCAAACTCATTTTATACAATTTGGATGAATAAAACAGTTATTTAAGTCATTTTTAAATTTAAATATTGTTCTTTATTAAAAAATAAAAGTTGATTATAAAACACATGACAGGCAAAAATATATAAATAAATTTTATTTTTATCAAACCTAAACCCAAATACATTTTTTGAAAAAAAAAAAATCAGATTTATTTATAAAATGTTGGAATTAAAGGAAATTCTAAATTTTATCTTGACTAAGGTTAGTCACTTTCAGCAAACTTTCATCCAAATCTGTTAAAAAATTCCAAATTGAATTTAATAGTGCTTTTAAGGCCTTAGCCTGCGGGTTAAAGGTTTCCAGTTTTAAATTAAAATAAACTTTAAATAAATCTATCAACTGTACAGTAGGTACGGCATGCGACCATAACCTGAACATTGTGAATGCGGCCTCTGTAACTTACGATGAGACAGATTCAAACGGACAATCTCCGTGTGGGTCTTCTGCCACAGTAACCTGTAACACTTGTGCAGCCCTTCAGGGTGAACCTGCAAGTTGTTCGAACGGTGCTTGGTCTTCTGTTACTTGCCTAAAAGAACGTAAGTACAAAAGTGCAAACTATGGCATGTTTATTTTTATCAAAACGAAAAAACTATCAAACTCGGGAAGGATGTTAAACTTATACAGAAGTGCATTTTACGTGCCTCATACCGCGGCGGCTCACGCGGCGGCACCGCAACAAAATTGATAATATCAATCGATAGCGCATTATTACATGTAGGGTAACTGACTTAATTTCGGCCACCTTTTTTATTTTTTTGAATAAGTTTTTTCTGGCTTTTTCAATCAAGCCAAAATTTGGCCTAAAAATCAAACAATAACTATATTTGTTATTCCAGTGCAAAATATGAATATTTCTGTTACACTTAAAAATCAGTGAAGGTTTAAACTTTTTTTTTAAAGTGGCCCAAGTTAAAGCGCGTGCCATTTATTTCGGCTACCTACAATAAACTGGCCATAACTATTGCTTAAATACACAATAAAAATTTCTAAAGGTTGCAAATTTACCCTTAGGTATTGTTTTTGGTACATATAACTTAATTTTTCCCGTTTGCGAACTTTAATAATTATTAGCAAGAATTTAAATAATTATATGTCAAAACCTCAAAAAAACAAGTTTTAATAACTTGTATTTTTATTTTTGGCTTAAAAAACGTCAAAACAAAGTCAAACGAGCAAAAAAAATTCTTTATAAATATGGTAGTGCATTGATATTTAAGAACAGCAAAAAACGGCAGGTTCTTTCACCTAAATTTTATGGTGGCCGAAATTAACGGAATCTTAAAATGCGCAGTTAGTTAAACGCATTGCAAAATAATTTTGAAGAAAATATAAACATGAAATTTAACAACTTTGAGCCCTAAATAGAAGGTATTTTAAGGTTATATATTGCTTCGTTCTAAATTTGATGCAGTTTAAACACAAAGCAAAAATTAAGAAAATCATAAAAAATTCACTTTTTGTATGAAAATACTGATAATGTAGAATAATAAAAATAAAAAACTTTAACAAAAACACTTTATTCAACATTAATCCAGCTACTTTTGTGCTAGTTCTTTTGTGTTTTAAAAATAAGCCAATTTTCTAACACCCTAAATTGGTGGCCGAAATTAAGGCGTGGCCGAAATTAAGTCAGTTACCCTATATGTCTCTAAAATTTTAATGTTTATTACTCTATTTAATCTAAATAAATACTAAATCTAAATACTAAATAAGTTATCTGCCTATGGGGTAGGATATGAACTTTATTTCTGGATTTCAAGTTTTCTTTCTAATAGAACACAAAGAGTGATCTCAAACGATACCACCATGTATAAAAATTGTGAATATGTAACTTCAAACAATGCCCAGGTTACTAGCGGTGTTTCGCAAGGGAGTGTGCTTGGGCCGTTACTCTTTATAATATACGTAAATGATTTGCCCAATTGTATATCCCCAAAAACAAAAATTGCTCTATTCGCGGATGATACAAAGCTCTATAGTATTTTTGATGAAAAAAATTACTCCGCTACATTTTCAAGAAAATTTAAATCGGTTTTGCAAATGAGCAAATAATTGGCAATTAACTATCGCATTCAACAAGTGCTTAGTACTGCATTTAGGACCAAAAAACTTAAATCAGTCATACACTTTAAATAATAAAGTAATTGATCATTCAACCACTGTTAAGGACTTAGGGGTTTTGGTGTCACACGATCTCAAATTTTCAAAACACTGCGCTTCAATTGCAACCAAGGCTCATAGGCGAATCGCGGTCTTATTTAGAGCATTTAAAACTCGAGATATGTGTCGTTTATTATGCGCCCATAAGTCTTTTGTGCGTCCTCTTGTAGAGTTTGAAACATATGCATGGAATCCACATCTAAAAAAGACATTGAATGCATTAAAAAAGTTGAAAAATCATTTACAAAAAGGTTATACAAGAGATTTTCTTTTCCACATGTTTGCTATGAAACTCGCTTGCTTGAACTAAATTTATGTACTCTTTAAAAAAGACGCACAAATAATGATCTTATATTATGTTACAAGCTTATTAACAATCTCTTTGACGTTAACATAAATAACTTTTTATCAATTGACACAACGACAAAAACACGTTCTAATGGCTTAAAATTGAAAGGCGAAAAATTCAGCTTGGATATAGCAAAAAATTTTCTTACAAATCTTATTATCAATATATGGAATAAACTACCACCTGAACTTGTATCAGTTCAATCTTAAAATGTTTTAAAAATAAGCTTTTATTATATTAATCTCATTTTAAAATTGTATTTTTTATGTGCTATATAAATTATATAAACTCATTTTATACTGAACTGCTCAATGTCCATCTTGATTATGGCACGGATCCGTAGCACGGATTGGTACAAGAGTATTTGTGTCTTTTTATCACTGTTCACATTATTTTCAAAGTTTATAAATATACTTAATAATTCATGCAACATTGATATTTTAATTTTAACGTAGATTTGTTATTGTAAAAAATATTTTGATTTTTTTATAGTTTTAAGCAATTTTGATCAAATGTGTATAGTAAAAAATCGGTGCATTCCATTCACACTATTGATTAATTAATTATATCGATCCGTGCTGGAAATCTAGCCAGCACGGATCGGGTGATTTTAAGTTAAAACACAGAGTAATCAATAGTGATGCTTAGAATATTATTTTTTTGCAATATCTTAAATTGTAATGTATAAATATGCTTAATTTTTCTTTCCAAGTTAAAAGTTTCAACACTAAAGACGAGTTTGGTTCATTCTATCGATTCGTGCTGGCAATCTAGCCAGCATGGATCGAGTGATTAAAGTTTAAAATACTGTTTTTTAGCGATATATATCTTAAAATATTAATGTTTTGTGATATTCAATACCATAATAATATATATATTTGCTTGATTTTTTAAAAATGCAGCACAGAACAATAAGAGAAAAGTTGCTTTTGTTTTTTATTTTACATTTACAAAAAAAACTTTATTAAATTTTGCAACTATAATATTTTAATTTTAACGTAGAATTGTTATCATAAAAAATATTTTGATTTTTTTATAGTTTTACGCAATTTTGATTAAATGTGTACAGTAAAATATCGGTGCACTCGATCAGTGCTATTGATTAAATAATTAAATCGATCTGTGCTGGAAATCTAGCCAGCACGGATCGGGTGATTTTAAGATAAAACACAGATTAATCAATAATAATACTTAAAATATTATTTTTTTGCAATATTAAATCTTAATATATAAATATGCTTAATTTTTCTTTCCAAGTTAAAATTTTCAACGCTAAAAAACGAGTTTGGTTCATTCTATTGATCTGTGCTGGAAATCTAGCAGCACGGATCGGGTGATTTTAAGTTAAAACACAGATTAATCAAAAATAATGCTTAAAATATAATTTTTTGCAATATTTTAAATCTGCTGGCTAGATTTCCAGCACAGATCGATAGAATGAACCAAACTCGTTTTTTAGCGTTGAAAATTTTAACTTAAAAAGAAAAATTAAACATATTTATATATTAAGATTTAAAATATTGCAAAAAATAAATATTTTAAGTATTATTATTGATTAATCTGTGTTTTATCTTAAAATCACCTGATTTGTGCTGGCTGGATTTCCAGCACAGCTCGATTTACTTATTTAATCAATAGCACTGATTGAGTGCACCGACATTTACTGTACAGATTTAATCAAAATTGCGTAAAACTATTAAAAAATCAAAATATTTTTTACAATAACAAATCTACGTTAAAATTAAAATATCATTGTTGCATAAATTATTAAGTATATTTATAAAATTTGAAAATAATGTGAACAGTGATAAAAAGACACAAATAATCTAAGTACCGATGATCCGTGCTACCAGTCCGTGCCAAAGTAACCGCGGTATATTTATAATAGTACTGGTCCCTTTCAATGATTTTTACAGGTAAGTGGTTTTGCTTCTATTGAGTGGTTGGTTAAAAAAATTTAGTAGGTTTTAGTTGTTTTTTTTAGTTTTTTTTAAAAACAGACCTTTTTTAGTTAAGTTCAAAAATATTTACAGAAGTTTTAATAATTATGGTATTAAAAAGGTTTTATAAAATTTTTACAAAACACCATTAATAAAAAAATATGATAAAAAAGCGTTGTTTCGGTTTTTCTTAGGTTTAGGCAAAATACAACATTTTGTTAAATGGTCTTTTATAGTTTGTCTCATATTTATTAATTAAGAGAGTGTTTTCTATGCATAATTTTTTTAACTATATAAATGACCCCTAGACACGTGTTTCACGCATTTTGTTGGCTTTGATTCATTCTATGCTTTAGTATTCCACGAACTAATCCACGAACTATAATGCAATGCTGAAATCAAGCAAAGCAAAGTTTTTTGACATTCAGGGTTTCTAGGTCAGTGAATTTTCTTTGGTGAAAATCTTTGGGGGAATTTTTCGCCAGTTGGAGGAAAAATACCTCTGCTTTAATTAAGAAATTTATGGATTAGGTCTTAATTGAAAAAACATTATAAAAACTTAAAAATACAACCCCTATAATTTTAGATCAAACAAAGTCAAAGTCAAAGTTTTATTCCAGAAAACATACAACACATAAGTACAACTCAAAATTGCGAACCGATCACGTTCGCGTAGGAGACCAAGACATGGTTTATTCTAAAAATATGGCTTGAAGGCTTAATTAATTAAGCACTAAATCAAGCCATTTTAATTTTTCTATTTTATAAAGTGAGTATAATTTAATTTTTGCAATGCTCTATTTGTGTTTTTTTATCGCAACATAGAAAAATAGTTTATAACTTTAGAATTTTTTATTAACTAAAATAAACTTTTCTTAAAGGAATTAATCAAAGTAATGTATGTAAAAAGTTATATGCCAAAACATCTCCTTACCGTAGATTATTTCCCGCTTTAACTAAGAAATTCATGGTTTGGATCCGAAATGAAAAGTTATTATGCAAATTTAAAATTATAATCCCTATAACTTTAGATTGGACAAAGTAATCTGCGCGATATTTATATACAAAAACATCTCTATACCATAATTTATTCCCCGCTTTAATTAAGAAATTTATAAATTGGGTCCTAAACGGAAAAGCATTATGCAAATTTAAGATTAAAACCCCTATAATTTTAGATCAGACAAAGTACTCTGTGTAAAAATTTATATGCAAAAACACCTCTATGTCATAATTCATTCCCCACTTTACTTAAAAAAATTTATAAATTTGGTCCTAAACAGAAAAGCAAATTTAGAATTACAACCGCTATAACTTTAGATCAGACAAAGTAATCTGCCCAAAAGTTTATATGCAAAACATCTCTATGCCATTCCCACTTTAATTAAAAAATTTTAGGATTTGAAAAATTAAAATTACAACCCTCACAACTTTAGATCGTATATTACTTTGTCAAATGAAAAGTTATAGGGGTTTTAATTTTAATTTTAAAATATGTTTTTCTGTTTAGGACCCAATGTATAAATTTCTTCCTTAAAACAGGTAATGAATTGTAACATTTCCAGGATGCCTTATTATGGTGGCTTAATGCTACACCTGGAGAAATCCAGGATGTTTAGTGTTTAGTAAACTTTTTGTATAAAAAACTTTGGTTTTTAAAATTTAAATTTAATAACCGTAGCTATTTAAGCTGCCCCCCAAGGTTTCTGGGATGCCTTATTATGGTGGCTTAATGCTACACCTGGAGCAATCCAGGATGTTTAGTGTTTAATTATATGGCTTCTTATTTTACATTTTTAATTATAACAATCTTAATTAAAACTATTTATAATAAAAAATTTTTTTAAACAAAACATAAACTCCAAATAGTAATCCAGCATGTTTAGTGTTTAGGTCTATTATTGTTATGTCTTATCTTTTAATTATAGTACTTTTTGTCAAAAGCATAATTTTTTAGCAAAACATAACCTTAAATATATTTAAATAGTAATTTAACATTTAAAAAATTTAAAAATTAAAAAAACATTAACAAATCAAAAAATAAAACAAAAAAAGTAATTTACTTAAAATATTATAAAAACACTTATAAAGTAAAACCAACTGAATCATTTTAATAATTAAAAAAAACCCCAAAATTGTTAAATTTTGCTTGTAATATAATATAATCCATAAGTTTCCAAACAATTATACACTCAGTGCTATAAATGCAGGTGTGTTTGGTAAAACAATTCTACACTCAGTGGTATAATTGCATGTGTGTCTGGTAATTACAATGGATTATGGGGTCATAAATGCTCTTTATTGCCTGTCAAAGTTACTATATAAGGTTGCAGAAAATCACAACAACTTATTTTAGTGTCCTCTATTTTAATATTAAATGTTAATGTTTTTTATTGTTTTTATTGTTTTAATGTTTTGCATGTTGTTTGTAAATTTGCTTATTGGTTGTGTATATATATATTGTGCTGTTAGGATTGGTGGTCTTACTGATGAGTGCAACACCAAGGGCGTTTAAGACTAATGCACGAAACGCCAACTGGAACCTGCTGGGGACAAGGAGCTTCACGTTGATTCATTTTAATCCGTAATGCATCCTTGACTTTCAGTGGATTCCAATGTGCATCAGTGTATACTTTTTTGTTTGCTTAAGTGTTGTTTTGAAATCACTGGCAAGCAATGAGTTCACATTTGTTTATACTGTTTGAGATAGTGGTTATGTATAAGTTAATATTATTTTATTTTTAGCTTCAGCTTTTAGCTTCAACTTACAGCTTAAAATCACAGGCTGCTCATATAAGCTGTTATAGCGCGTTTCATAGTCGCCTTATAAAACTTATGTGATAGTTCTTGTGATTACTTCGTCATGGGATCTTTAATAACTTGCTGATGTGAATATTAAAAGACAGAGCATAGTATATAAATAAGTGCCTGCTTTTTATGTTCCGTCTAGAAAGTTTACTATCAAAAAAATGGAACAACATGTGGCTATATAACTTCAAAAAATTTCTTTATAGAGGTGTTTTTGTATACATTTTCACGCAGATTACTTTATTGAATATAAAATTATGGAAATTTCAATTTTAAATTTACATAAAACTTTTCCATTTTAGACCCAATATATAAATTTCTTACTTAAAAAAAATGGGGAATGAATTATAGCATAAAGGTACCTCTGGAAGTTTTTGTGAAAATAGATAAGTCTGGTTGATCTAAAGTTATAGGGGCTGTAAAGTAATTTTAAATTTTCATAATGCCCTTCCATTTTCGACCAAACCCAATATATAAATTAAAAAATATCTTGTATTTTGTGTAAACGATTGGTTCTGGCAAAATCAAATGAATTACAAAAAAAAAATATTTTAGAAAATATTTCAGAAAAAAATATTCAAAAAATTTTTTTACTGAAACAGTAAAGATTTATTAAAATAGTTTGTAAAAATCAAGAAAAAGCTTTAATTTTAGCAAAAACAATAGAAAAATAAAAAAATTTAATTAGACTTGTTAGCAGGGCAGGATTGTGGAATTTCACAACTCGACTATCAGCTGCCATTTTTATTTGTTTACTTCATTTTGAACGGCTGTCTCTTGCAGCCTATCAGCTGTCAAGAGTTAACTAGTTAACTACCAGATGCCATCTGGTGTAAACTGG
>JASAMX010026585.1:0-106088 GCA_030248175.1 Microlaimidae sp. YZB2_3
GTTTGAAAAAACAAAAGGGACTGTGTTTGTTTTATCATTGGTAACTCCAACAACGACTGGTGGGCTCAACTTGGAACAACTTTTTTTGGAGTGAGTAGGTCCTATGCTGATGTCATTAACACATACAGCTACTTTATCAGACAAACATTGTGTACCTTTGTTCTGAAATAGAGAATCAGGGTCTGCTTCTGCACCATCTGGCGGTGAAATCCGTGACAATGCGTCAGCATTCCCATAATTCTTTCCAGTTTTATACTCGATTTTGTCTAAATTGTATTCTGTAAGTTGATATGCCCAACGTTTTAACCTTTCTGACGTACATCTACCCGATGTAAAAATGTATTTAAGAGGGGCGTGATCAGTAGTGATTGTAAACGCATGACCACAAAGATAGGGCTTGAAGTGTTTCACAGCCCATACAATGGCTAATGCTTCACGTTGGATGGTGGCGTAATTCCTCTCAGCAGAGCTAAAATTATGGCTTGCGTAAGCGATAGGACGCTCACCGGCGGATTTTGGACTTGCAGTGGTTGGTCGTACAGGTGTGGTGACACTGGAGCTAATGCAGCACCTCCCAGTTTTAGGAAAGGTGGCAATTGTTTATCGGGATGATCCCGTAAAGGTACCTGGTGTGTTTTTTGCTTCTTCGGTAGCGACCCTTCGCTGTCCGAAGGTGTCCCCCTACTAGTGGATGGGGGTTGAAGATCCCTACGAGAACGTGGCGCGTTAGGCGGTCGGTCAGCGTCTGGGTAGTATGACGCTGGTAACGGTTGTGGGATAGTTACTGGTATTTTTGTACTTATTATACGTTTCCAAGTTTTCCTAGCTTGTTTGGTTTTTAGTTTTGGTGTTTCGTCATGTTGACGACGTACACTTTGATGACTATGTGAGTCATGGGAGGTTACAAGTTGTGGCTGCATAGGAGTTGTGAGAACCGTTCTGACTGCAGCCATGCCACGAGGTGGCACACGATAACCTAAGGCGCCTCGCTGAGAGGGTCTCAAAGTTTTACAAGCAATTGGGATTGACGGATCTTGCGGTGTGGAATGGTCGAGCCTTGCAACCATACCACATCGAGAACGGTTAATATGAAGCGATGGGGTTTTACTGAAGTCAGGACTGGTCCTCCAAACTGGTGAATTAGGGTTTAAACTTTTACATTTACGTGGACGTGAAGGACCTGACAATGTGTCAACGATTTGACAAGGTGGCGGTGGACGTTGTCCCGTCACCTGATGCAGTGTATCATAGGTCAACGACAATTGCAATAAGGGACTTCCAAAAGATGATATGGGCTGTGGAGCACCAACTCTATACGTTTGGGAATGAAGTGACAGCCTAGGCTGAGATTGATCTAGCAAAGACAGGTTAACATGGGAGCTGGGGTAGTAATTATGATAGGTTGTGGTGGCTTTGGTTGTACCTGCTGCAGAAGAGGAATCCTGAGAGCTGGAGGTGTGGGTGATTTTGAAGGTGGAGGGCCCCCCAAGGTATGCAATAACCGCGATGACGGAAGAGAAGCGGTTTGTGAAGTAACATTTTGTGTTACTGTTGGTTGAGGGGTTGGACCTTGAAAAATTGGGGAGCCGTATAAGTGATGTGGAAAAACGGCTGGTAACCGGTAACCCATTGGATACTGAAATTGTGCCTCCCGCTCTCTAGAATTCTCAATTGCAGACATCATGCGATGTATTTGTTGCGCACAAATGCTTGTTCTGATGTTTTGTTGGGCTTCTTGCTGAGCCACAACTCCAAACCAAGGTGCACTTTGGAGGGCAGAGACACTCGCAGTCAGTTGACCTTGGCCTGTCCAACTTTGGGTCTCGTTGAACCCTGTTGCTGTACCCAAAGCCTGAGGGGACAAAGTAACCGCTACGGGGCGTCCTCTGCCTCTGAAAATGGGAGTGTTATGACCTGCTTCTGATTCTTCCGGGGTGAGGGTCGGCTGGGTAGCCGTCACAACACCAATCGGTCGAACCCTTTGAGTAGGGGTTTCTCAGTTTTCAAAATTTGGAATTGACCGCCAAGTACCTCTACTCAGATCTATGGGTTGGTCTTGGGGTTCTGTTTTTGGTATTTTTATAGCGTCTAGAGCAGTGTCCTTACTACCTTTTGTGGCTATTTTACGTTTGAGTGGTCTAGGTAAAATTGGTTTTCGTGGAGGTTCCTCAATAATCGGGTCTTCCATAGTGATAACAAGGGAGGACTCCGTTTCTTGTTGCCTTTGTTCGCGACGAGATTCAATTTCTGTGATTTAATTAAGGAGTGTTGGTATATCGCTCGTTTGGTAAAATCGACCGGCTGTTGGATTACTAACGCGAATTCCTAAATTAGCGGCTTCTTGACGTACCTGCCGATCATAATTTCCTATGATTATATTGATAATTGTGGTAGCGCTGAAACCGTTATACCTGGGCTCATGCGAGCCTGCGCCGAGGGCTCGTGGAGAAGAAATTGGAAAACACTGCGTTTCTCTTTGTTCCTGCTCCATCCACGTTTGGCCATGTGGATTTAGAGGAATTTGAGGGCTCTCAGTCATCCCATGTGGTTCTTGTTTCCCCGCAGTGCTGTGAGTTACATTTGTGTCTTTGCGTTTATTTTGCTGTTCCATTTTTGGTGTAATATTTTGGCTTTTACTTGTCAACACATAGTGCGTTTTTCTCGATCCATTCTTTCTTTTAAAATTTGTTGTCTAGTTTTGCGCTGCAGAGATTGTTCCCAACGATATTCAATTGCTGCGTTTTCTTGTTCTTCCTTTGTCCAGGTATTTCTAGTTTCACGCATTTTCTTTGTGTCCATGTAATAAACCTTGTATGGGTCTTCTGAAGGTGCCGCAATACGGCTACAATGGGTTTGACAAAAATACGAGCGCATTGGACGTAATCGGTAGTATGGGCGACGTTCAGGTGGGTGAAAATGTGGGTCTTCATTGCGGTGCATTTCTTCTTCAATTGATATATAAGTTTCTGTTGGGTCCCAAGCCCAACGACGCCACTCTTGATCTGTGCAATGCAAAAAAGGTAGCATAAGTGGTTCTGAACGTCGACGAAGGGTATATTGTTCACGCGGAATTTGTTGACGTTCCATACCAGGACCAGTAGTTATCCAATGGGTTGGGGTGCGAATTACAATCGGATGAATAATACCATGCATGTGAATGGAAACTACTACTAAATAAGGGGCGTCCCTATTATGGCGAGTTTCGGGAGCAAAGCAGAACAACCGACGTGAATATCTACGTCCTACCAATTGACGATGCTGAGTTCCATCTTCGTGAAAAAAGGTTGCGCTACGACGGTTTTCGAATTGGGGTGCGTTTATCTGTCGCAGACTTGGGTTGGGTGCTGGAGGTAGAGGTGGTAATAACCTCTGTACCTCTTCTTCAGAGTGACCCAATTTTCTTAAACGTTGTCTTTCCTTAGCACGTTTACAAAAAGCTCTTAGCTGATGAACGTTTAGTGGCGGATGGATTGGTTGGTTAACCTCTGCTCCAGGAAGCGGTTTGGGACTACTAGGACGAAGCGCTAAAGAGTTACCATGAGCGCGGTTCCGGTTCACGCCCAGGTGACTAGATCACGTTCATGCTGTTCCCAAGGATACCAGCGGTATCTATGCTTGCAACGTTTAAACGCTGCTCGACGTGTGATAGAATCTGTGTCCGGGAGTTCGAAATCGCTAGCTCCAGTAGACGATTTGCCTTTGCTTCGGTCGACTTTGCTGGAGGGTGAAACTCTATGGGGGGATGCGTCCAAATACAGTGGATTGCACCACATATACACTCATGAGGTTCTGCCAATGAACCGCTTTTGAGGCTTTGCTCACTGTCGGATGATGTCCACGCAGGATCGTAGTAATTAGTGCTTATGGGGTGATGTGGTTCGTTTATGGTTATACGCATTTCTTGCAAGGGTTGTCCATATTTCATGTTTATTTCTTCTGTGGATTGTGGAACCCATTTTGGTTTGCGATTGGGATTATATATATCAAATTCTGGTTCGTTATTGGCATTCTGGGGAGTTGGGTTGACGCTTTGAGATTTTATGGTTGGTGCTGGAGAAGGATTGGCCTCTACTTGAGAGGGGCAATAGGGCAGTGAAGGGCTTACAACAACTTCATCTTCCCAGATTAAGATGCTGTCGCTGGAAGACGAAGCATTCCCCATGGGCATCTCTTCACCCCAGGTCGAAGATCCGGGTTGGTCCATGCTCAGGGAATGTTCATCAATGAACTGCCCACTATCACGAAAAATAGCGTCAGATAAATTATTCATGAAATTAATGTCCACTTCTATGTTCTGGTCGTTAATTCAGTGTCTAATTGTAAGCAAGAATCAAACGCTTCGATAGTGTTTGCTGTGAGAGTTGAATCGCTTGGTGAAGTGTTATCAGTATACACTTCTGTTTCAACTCAGGATATTATAGACCCCATTAGGAGCGTAATTTGGTCATCCAGATTTAGTAAACTATTGTCGAGAGACTCAGTTATGTGTACAGAGGACGGAGTGATAGATAGCAAACTATCCTGCAAATTGTTTTGTGGAACCGTATCCGCCTGCGCCGTGGGGTGGGCTGGGGTCGGGTTTGGGTGGGTACTTAAATTTTGACCCATTGTTCCCCCGACTACTGCATTTCGCTCCTCACCACCTACGACATTCTCGGATGTATTATCCTCTTGTCTACCTCTGCGTCTCTTTCCAGCTGTTGAGGTCATTTCCCAGGGATTCAATATGTACGGGTTAGTATTTATTGTATCTAAATGATGACAAGAAAATTGGATTGGTTCAACTGTGCAGCTGGGGCCAACAATATTTAGCGCTTTAGCAGAACTCCCTCTTTGGGCGGAGTCAGTTGGGGCTTCTCCACGGAAGAGAGAAAAACGGTATCAGTCCCTCTCTTTCCGCAGAAAAACTGGTTCAACTGATCCAACCGCAGGTGGAACTCTAGATCCCGCTGTTGCTGCAGCGACACTCAGACCCCCCGCAATACCAGGCGGTGAGGCTGCCGCTACTTGGTTTGAAGGACTCGATTGCACGTTTTGGTAGCTACTGTTTCCCATGTTCGGCTGTAAAACATGAGGCGCATATCCACTATTAGCATTATTAAAATTTTGTTGTTGGTAATTATTTTGTTGAGGGTTATAGTTTTGTTGTTGATAGTTATTTGAATTTTGGTAATTTTGTTGGCGAACATCATTATACCCATTATTATTATTAAATTGAGCGGTTATTAAACCTATTGTTATTATTATTATTTGTTCCCCGATTAAAAGACCTTTGACCCCTTCTATAATTACCCCTATTGTTTCCGGGTTTAAACCAGCAATTACAACTTGTGTGACCTATACAATTACAGTAATCACAAATGGGACGTCCATCCTGTGTCCATTGTCTGTCGGAATTATTTCCAGGAGGATTGCTAACCACCTGACTATTTGATGCCTGTTGTCGATTATTGATAGAACGGCTTTGTCCGTTTTGATTTCGCGGGTTATTTCCATTACTAGCACTTTGACGCGATATCCCGCGAGCATTCCTCCCCCCGCGGTAGGAGGCACTTCCCCCACCTCGTTCGAGAAGAAGATGCTGGCGCGGAGTATGCGACAATAGTTTTTTATTCAAGTTCGCCTTTATTAAATCTTCAGCCTTACTAGCTTTACAAACTGCTTGCACATATTTATTTGGATGATCAACCATGCCTAGCTAACGTTTAATATCGAGTTTTAAACCATTCCAGAAGTAACGGATATGATTTTCATCAAGCTGCACAGGTGAGTATGCTTCCGCTGGGTAAGCTGCATTTACTAGCTTACAAATTTGAACAGCAAACTGTTCTACAGTTTCATTTTCAGCCTGCACTCTGGTATGCAGTTGATCAGCAACGGTACCCGTAAAATCTTCAAAAGTTTCCTGCAACTGCTCAAGGACTAGACTATAGTCGTCCCGAATATATGCGTCTAAATTATCGTAAGTCTGCTTGGCTAGGCTTTCAAGAACATGACCTATGTAGAGGACCCGATCTTCCCATGCTACTCCTCCTGATTCCATTATGGACTGAAATTCTCTCAGCCAAGCTCCGAAAGCTATGGTGTTTTTTACCGCTAAATTTCTTGACAGAGGGGGTGAAGAGTTTGGCGAAATCGTATTTCATATAACGAGTTTTCTTTTGTTCAGAAAAAGGTGGCACAGCTGAATTTTGATCGCACAAAAAATATTGATTTTGGGTTCGTAAAGGAGGTTCAGTTTGAGACTTTGGGACAGTTTCAGCCAATGTATTAGGGTGAAAAGGAGCGCTCGGATAACCCCGCGCACCCTAATTCATCCCCGCAACATCATGCTGCATTTGCTCAACTTTTTGGAGCCTTTGCTCATTTCTCGAAAATAAGGTCATGGCGGTTTCCATGACTTTTGCCAATTTTGCTACCTGCTGTTCGAGGTTTTCGAGCTTAGGGTTTGGTTGGGGGTTCCCTCCGGACTGGGAGTTCCCCACTTCCCCCCCTGCCTGGAAGGAGGCTGGTAATTATCAGAATTCTCTGAGGATTTTGTAGTCGAAAACCGACTTTTTTGAGCATTTTACGACCCTTAACTGTTTTAGCAGTCTGTGACGACCCTTCATGTTCCGGGGGCGCACAGGTTGCGGAGAAGACCTCGCCTTTTTCTTCTTCTCGGGTAAGATTACCCCCTTGATTACCGAATATATTTATCCCTAGAGGTCTCCTGGCGAGTCGGTTTGCCCATTTTGACCGGTTATCCTAGTGGACCGACCGTTCCTTATTGATGAATCTCGTCGAAGTTGGCGACGCTTGGCCTGTTTCTCGTGCTCCTTGGCTTTTGCTAGCTGGGTGCTGCTTGTCCTTCTCATCTCATATCAACGTCTTGGAGACTTTTGTCCTGCGTCTTGCATCTGTAGTAACCAAAGTAGGAGGGTCGGTCAACCGTTCGGATAATCCAGTCTCCCCCTTATTCAAACCAACGGGTTGTAGAGCGGTATTGCTTAGCATTTCCTGCAGTCCCGCTGGGTTAACTCTTGATGTACTTGGTTTGGTACATCAAAAGTTACTGCATTGGTTGGAATATCTAAAATACGGTTATTTATATCCTCCCTACATGCTGACTGTTCAATATTTGAATCACCCACTGAACCTCTAAGTGGGTTGAGGCCTTGACCTATGGTTGAGGTTTTTAAATGAGGAGGTGGTGTCTGTTCAGTCATTTTAATATCAATAATTGATTTTTTATTTTAATCAAAAAATTTACAAGTTTGTAATCCTTGCCTCACATAGATTCTGGGGGGAAACCTACGGAGGGTATACACGATAAGCAATATATAATATACTAATACACAATAACACCTAGATGCAAGGATTACCTTAAAGTCAGCTTTTAAAAACGATTTTTTTTAAAAACAAACAAAAAAGAAAAAAAGTAAGTGTGACAAGCAAATTGGATAACTAAAGAGATTTAGAGCACCACGGTGGTAATAGAATACCAAAGTCTTTAGTTATCGGCTCCAAATTTTTTTTGGCGACACTGTTGAGATGTCAAAATTTTTAGCAACAACGTTCATCTAAACCATAAAATATTCATAGGTATTGTAGCGGGCGCACAAGGGTCAAGCTGGTAATTGAGGGTCTTGCGGCCCGTTACACACAATTTACTTATCATACCTAATATAAAACCTAGGCCGCACTTTCCTTGATTTTAGCTCAGTCGTACTTTAAACTATAAAGAAGTTTGCACGTTTGACCTTCAGTGTTTGACCTTGTGAAGTGGGGGACACACGACACACCCTCTTGACCGGGGGGGTCAAGTCGGTTCACGAAAAGGGGTTACGGTAAGGGAGGATCGGAAAAAGGAGGAATTCTTTGCGAATTCCTTTTCAAATATACCACAAACAAAACGATATATCCGATATGCTGCAGGGCTGCTGAGCGAGGACCATATCCATTTTAGTAAATAATGTTCTACAATAATTTTTACAGTAAAACATTACCGTGTTGGGGCAGAAAAATAAGAGCGATATGGGCCTCGCTCTCTTCAAAAAGTAGGATTTTGAACGGAATTTCCGAATATTGGAAGAGAAGTAAAGGTCAGCGTCAGCTTAGTTAGCAGTGGGTAAGGGACTGGTATGAAACATTAAAAATACCAGTACGATTTTAGAAGCTTATTTGTGAAGTCTGAAGGTGTCAGACTTCTACAAAAAGTTATGCAGCAAAAAGCTGTAAGCTCAATTAGTTCGTTGGTTCCAGTAGCCTCACCGACGAGGTAATTTATTGGTTGAAACCTTGAAATAACGGGGTTGAAAATTAACAGTGATAGCAGACTTGAGCTTCGCTCAAGTCCTTCAAAAAGTTACTTCAAGACCTCAACCACGGTGTGCTTGAAAAATATGAAACTACTGAACTGGGAAAGAACAGCATAAGTTACTAGGTGGATTTCTTACACAGGGTTTAGTTTTTAACGAAACATTAAAAATACCAGAGTACTTCCAACGTTTCGTTAAGAGGAAGAAAGGAGGGGTTGGCTCAAGGTTTGAATTTCATGGTTTTCAATGTGTCGTGTGGGATTTTGTATTGTGTGGTTTGATTTCGATTTTTAAGCTTATTTTACTTGGAAATGATAAATTACTTAGTTTATGTAATTTGTGGATGGTTGCTGTGTTGGCAGATAGATTACTTACGGCGATAAGAGGTTACACAAAGGTTTACACAAAATGTTTATTTTAAGTGTAATTACACAGGCGTAACAGACCGCGTTGCGGCAATCAAAAGAGCAGTAAATTTGTAACAGCGCATTTTGAGCAATTTGAGTTAACTGAATTAGACAAAAAGACTTTGTTTTGAAAGCGTTTTAGGAGACGCTAGGCTAGTGTTTTTAGCCGTTTAAAGAAAATACAATTTTTAGGGTTAGAAAACAAATAAATCACTAATTTTTCTAATTTAGTTAGAGGCTGTGTTTTGAATTATGTTTTAGTGTTTGATTTTTAAGAAATTTACCTAATTTTTGATAAAAGTTATTTTTTACAAAACGGTGGTTGTCCTTGACGAAAGCCCACCGAAGGTTTATGTAACCTGCTACCTTATTTAAAAAACAAACTACCAAATAAGTTGGTAGGCTACGTGCAAAGTTCTTTACTTAAAAATACCTGTACCATTTTGTGGCCATTCCACCAATTTACTTCGGTTATGCCGCCCTAATCTCAAGGAGATATTACAGACAGCCACTGTAAATTTTCCGCTTAACACACTTTCCCTACCTAAGTTGGCCGCAACCAACTACAGCGGTTGGCATCTCAAAGGGGAATTCTTTTAGGTATAAAAAAGGATAGAAATTATAAATACCTATTCAGGGTCTGCCAACAGAAGGGTTCCGGATCAAACAGTAGACGACTATTCTTGAAGTTTAAAGCGCAAAACAATAATTACGGAACCCACTGGGCCCACGCCCCACGTGGAGCGCATATGCTGCTATAAGCGATTGTTTTGACACAGGCGGCGACAGGCGCGGGCGACTGTAATTTGATTACAGCGCGTACATTAATATATTTTAAAAAATGTTTAAATTGAAAATGAAGACGTAATTGAATGCGAGTGTAATGACCACTTAAGAAATGAATTGATATTGTTAATTTAATTTAACCTAAGCTGCTCAACGCTATCCGCCACAGTATTAATACTCTATAATTAAAAAATCTAATAGTTATTCCACTTTTATATAGTTATATCGTTATATAACATTTCATATTGCTTATAATCTAAAGAAATATACACGCCTTTTGAAATAGTATAATTTTAAAATGTTCTATGTATTTAGGCCAGTTTAAACATTATATAAAAAATTTTAAATTTTTTTTATAAATTAAAGTTATAGGCAGAGTTTAGCCACAAATAAATATTTCTACAAAATTTTATATATATTAACAACATAAGTTGCTTAAAACGTTTCAGCTGGCGGATGCCTTAGAAAACTAAGGATGCCACCCCATGGTTAACTAACAGATTTTTTGGTTAAATTCAGCTTTTGGCTGGAAATTTTCACTCTGTTTTTTAAGAACTTATGTTCTTAATGTTTAACTGGGTTTATTACACTGATTACCAATAGTTAGCTCAAAAATAATCGCACAAGGATCCACCAGGTATCACCTTTCGTACGTGCGGAGTGAAAGTCCCCAGCCAAAAGCTAAGTTTAACGTAAAAGATCCAGTAGTAAACGATAGGTTTGCACTCTTAGTGTTCTAATGCCCCCGCCAGCTGAAACGGTTTTTACTAACTTATGTTGTTAATGTTTCCTTTTGTTCATTATACTGTTCCAGGAGAGAGCTCTAAAGGCAATCACTCAAGGATCCGCCAGGTACTACCTTTCGTTGGGTGAGGGGTAAAAGTCCCCAGCCAAAAGCTGAATTTAACGTATTAACGGATAAATCTTTTTGTAGTTAAGTGGGTATAAATAGCGTTAATCGTTAAGTTAAACTTTGAAACAACTTTTAAATCTTAAAAAAGTTTTTTAGGCTTTATTTTGATTTTTTTTAAATTTCTCCATAGAAAAAACTTCTTATTATAGAGACCGGTTGTGTTTCAATATCATATATTGCTGCGGCTTTAAATAGTATTCAATATCTTAAATTATTTTAAGACTTACAAAAATTAAAAATAGGATAAAAATTAAAAAAAAAATTTAATTAAATTTTTAAAAAAGTTTTCAAGAGCTTCTTTAACTCAAGTAAAAAACACTTTATTTAAAAGCTAAGTATTTTTTTGCTTTGAAAACACTGAAGACCTTATTATTAAAATGCTCGCCTTTGTAAAGGATTCATTTTTATTTGAGGACAAAATTTAGCGCAAGCTACAAAAATCTCGCCCTATTTGCAAGAACGGAAAACGTTTATGTTAAATTCAGCTTCAGTTTATGGACTTTTACCCCGCATCCACGAAAATTGCTACACAGCGGATCCTTAAGCGATTGCTTTTAGGGACTGATTCTTAAATCAGTGTAATGAACAAAGTGAAATATTAAGAACATAAGTTGCTAAAAAAAACGTTTCAGCTGGCGGGGGCGTTAGAAAACTAAAGTTTGCAACCCCATGGATTACTACGAAATTTCTTAAGTTAAATTCAGTTTTTGGATGGGGACTTTCACCCCGCACCCACGACAGGTGGTACCTGGCGGATTCTTGAGTGATTACCCTTAAAGCTGACTCTTGGAACAGTGTAATGAACAAAGGGCAACATTAACAACATCAGTTAGTAAAAAAAGGTTTCAGTTGGAGGGGGGCTTAGTAAACTAAAGGTGCCACCCCATGGTTTACTGCTTGTATCTTTTATGTTAAATTTAGCCTTTGGCTAGAAACTTTTACCCCGCACCCACGAAAGGTGGTACCTGGCATATCCTTGTGCGGTTTCTTTTGAGCTGACGCTTGGAACAAGTGCAATAAACAAAGCGAAAGATTAACAAAATAAGTTGATAAAAAACGTTTCAGCTGGTGGCGGCCATAGAAAACTAAGGATGCAATCCTATTATTTTCTAATTAGATCTTTTTTGTTAAATTTAGCCTTTGGCTAGGGACTTTTACCCCGTACTCACAAAAGGTGGTACCCGGCGGATCCTTGAGCGATTGCTTTTAGAGCTGACTCTTGGTAATCAGTGTAATGAGCCCAGCGAAACACAAACTACATAAGTTGCTAAAAAAAGGTGTGAAAAATCCCAGCCAACAGCTGAATTTAACCTAAAGGATCTTTTAATTGACCATGGGGTTGCACCCTTAATTTTCTAAGGACTCCGCCAGCTGAAACGTTTTTAAGCAACTTATGTTTGTAATGTTTCCCTAGGTTCATTATACTGATCTAAGAGTCAACTCTAAAGTCAAGAGCTGAAGGATCCGCCAGGTACCACCTTTTGTAGGTGCGAGGTGAAAGTCCTCAGCCAAAAGCTGGATTTAACCTAAAAGATCCGGTAGTGAATCATGGGGTTGTACATTTAGTTTTTTTAAAGCCACCGTTAGCTAAAACGTTTTTTAGCAACTTATGTTGTTAATGCTTCTCTGGGCTCATTACACTGATACAAGAGTCTAAACTCAGGGAAAACGTTTACAACTTGTTGGGAGAGTTTTCTTTGTTTCATTTTAAATAGAGTTCAACCACAAGTTTGCTGCCCATGTGTGTACACAAAAATTCACTCACTGGCAAAAAAGAAGACGTCTGACGAAACTTAAATTCTCTCCTCTTCTACCAGTAGATAACCCGTCCTAAATCAACCCGCATACATTTTTTCAAAATCAAATATTACTTGTGTCACTTAAAGTTGCGGTGCGGAGTCAAACTTTTTGTATTCGATTTTGATATTTTTTTTTTGTAAAAACCTTACCCCTGCCCCCAATATCCCAAAAAAAGTTTTTCAACAAAATATCTCCAGTGGTTCAGGAGTTATGACGCCACAAATTTAGCATTTTTCGACCATTCCGTACGTGACGGATTGTTCAATAAGTTAACAATTTAAATTAAAAATTTTGTACCCAAAAAAAGCGGCTATTTTCTACTTTAATTTGATACCTTGATCGTTAAAATTGGTGCAGTATTTGTTGAATATTGGGTTTTTCGTACAAAAAACTCTCAATTTTTTCGCTAAAAACATGAAGTGAAAGAAAGAAAGGTTCGGCAAACTTCACAAAATCACTGCCGTCGTTTGGTGTTTTTAACAAAAAAGTTGCGGGTTTTTTGTACGGGAAACGCAATATTCCGACAAATATTGCACCAATCTTAACGATAAAGGTATCAAATTAAAGTAGAAAATAGCCGCTTTGTTTGAATGCATAATTTGTAACTTAAGTCGTTATACCCATTAAGCAATCTGTCACGTACAGAATTGTCAAAAAATGCCATTTTCGGGGGATCAAAACTCCTGAACCACTGGAGATATTTTGTTGAAAAAATTTATGTAGGCTATTGGGAGCAGGGGTAATGTTTTCACAAAAAATATCAAAATCAAAGACAAAAAGTTTGACTCCGCACCACACCTTTAAACACCCGTGAAATTAAAATTATATTACATTATTTCACTTTATTAATAACAGCTGTTTTTTATTTCACTGAACTTTTTTTATAAAATGACATTGGCACCAAGTGAAAACAGTTATACAAAGAAAACCATTTTTTCGCTAAAAACACAAAGTGAAGGAAAGAAAGGTTGGTCAAACTTCACAAAATCACTGCCGTCGTTTGGTGTTTTTAACGAAAAAGTTGCGGGTTTTTTGTACAAGAAACGCAATATTTTGAAAAATGTTGCACCATTCTTAACAATCAGAGTATGAAATTAAAGTAGAAAGTATCTGTTTTTTTTTGAGTGCATAATTTGTAACGTAATTTGTTATACCAATTGAGCAATCTGTGACGTACAGAATTGTCAAAAAACGCCATTTTTGGGGGGTCATAACCTCTGAACCACCGCAGATATTTTGTTGAAAAAATTTTTGTGGGCTATTGGGGGCAGGGGTAAGGTTTTCACAAAAAATTATCAAAATCGAAGACAAAAGGTTTGACTCCGCACTGTACCTTTAAATAAAAATTTGTCGGTTACTTTACTTTACTCAAGTTAAAACGTCACAAACTACTATTACTCCTACTTTCTTTATATTATTTTTACTTCTACTTAAAATATTCGAAAATCAATACTTTATACAACACTATCCTCTTAACTAAGCTACACCCACAAAAATACAAAACCAATAAAATAGTATCTTAACATATGGTTTGATTTTTGAAAATAAAATTTTAGGCATTTTCTAAAGTTAGGTGGAATAAAAAATAATAAGTTTGAAACGCGCTCTAGAAAATTTAAAAAAAACCCGGCAAAATTTAATAGAAATTTTGACAAAAGAATAGCGTCAGTCATGCGGCTGAACAATATTTTTCTGGATTGTTTAAGACCCATTTTCTTGATTTTATTTAGTAAAAAATAATGTTGTTATGATGATGCCCATATAAAACTAACAATTTATTTGTTTTTGATTCTTTTTTGTTATTAGTTTTAAAATTTTTACCACCAGAACAACTGTTAATTGTCCATCATGTAGTAGTCCAAGTTTTAAAGCAATATGTGTGTTTTTTAGTAATGATCCCGAAGCTCTGAGCTTCGGAGCTCCTAAGCGGAGCTCCAGTCTTTCCGGAGCTCCGAAACTCCGGAGTTTCCCCTATTTTTATACTAAGTTTGTCAATAATTAAAGAGTAATGGCATTAATTATTTTGCAAAATTTTTTAAAAAAACTAAATTTTTATTGGTGCCATTACCGATAAAAAATTTTTAAACCTTCTGATACCCCAATTTATAATTATATAGCTTATTCAAATAACCCGATTATAAATTCAATATAGTAAACGGGCTGAGAATTTGACGGCCTGGTCCTGCCTGTCCCCTAAGGATTGCAGCCCGATCCAGCTCGACCCGCGGCCTAAAATACGCAAACAGGAAAAAAAAACATTTACCAGTAGACCGGTCTATTTGCTGTGTTAGTTCAATCTACCATAGAAAATAGGTGTTATTCACCACGTCAGAGAATTTAAAGGACCCTCGAAATGTCATATAGTATTCGTTATCATGTCATATATGTTTTGCTCTGTGGGAATGGTTGTGGGAGGAGTTGTTTTAGCCGATTAGCGCTTGGGAAAAAAATGATCTCCAATAAATGAGGACTTTTCATTTTTTTCCTTGGCGCTAATGGCTAAAAATGATTTTATAACGTTATAACTCTGTGAAGATATTTAAAAATAAACAACTTTCGTTTAAATGGGAGGGTTTTGACCATCATGTTTACATTAAAATTCACTTACTATGGTTGAATTATATCTGACTAACATTTTGAATTTGTATAGTGGGTGTGACATGAACAATTAAAATTGTTCGGTTATGACGTCATAAAAATAAGCCTGTAGCGCTATATTATTGTGGAAGTCTTTAACACTGATAAACTTTAATTAAAACGGCCACCGTGTAATAGAAGTTAAATAGCATATAAAATTATTATGTATGTGAAAGTGACTAAAGTTAATTTTAAATAACAACCAAATTGACTTAAAGCTAAAATAAAGAACGTAACCGCTCCTATGGAGGAAAAAATAAAGAAGAACAGATAGAAGAAAAAAAAATTTAAAAAAAAATTGAGATAAAAAAAAATAATTATTATTTATATTATGCTCACTTACTACTTGAAAGCACTAGAATGGTCTTCTTTTTCCTTATTATTTCCACCTATAATAATAATTAGCATAATACTGTGTAATCAGAATATTGTATTACACTTAGCGAAGTTTTTAATATTATGTAAAACGTATAAAAAATATTAACAAAAGCAGCGTTAAAACTTAAAAGAAATGTTTGTAAAATTTTAAAGTATTCAAATTTCAACTTGCCCAAATTCATATATATGTATAAGGGGTGGATACCAAAAAGCAAAAAGTTTGTTTTTAAATTGCTTATAAAAATACTTTACTTTGTGCCTAACGTCTAAAAAACATGAGTAATAAGTACCGAGCTTACCTTAAGAAGAAACTATTTACTGTTGATCATTTGGCCAGTAATATAAAAATGGTTAATTGTTACCGAAAAATTCGCAAATTGCATAAAAGCTTGTAAATTGTGTTTTCTTTTGTACATTTTGCAGCACCAACATTCACTTACCTTTGCATTTATTATAGGCAGAAACATTATTTGAGTTAAAAGAATAAATCCAAATTTTTTACCATTCATGTTGTTTTTTTTAATTTAAAGCCCAATGGTTTAATCAGAGTAACGTAACGTAAGGCAATTTCTGTAACATAAAGCCATATAGTGGAATCAATTGTGGTATGTGATAAGTTCTAACTTAATTATGATTTTGGCAACAGAAAAATTTAGTATGTAAAATAAAATAAAATAGTTTATTTGTCAATAGAAATTAATGTAAAAAACTATAAAAAGCAAGTAAAATGTGTGCACAAGGACATAGTTTTTTATCTTTTTTCCCTGTATAATTCAAACTAACTTTACACATATTTAATTAGATCATATTCATATAAATTTTTCTTCAAATTTTGCAAGGATTTACCAAATTGCAACTCAAATAGCAATGAGATTAGGATTTAATTTCTAAAATGTGCAAAATGTGTTTTAATATAATATATATAAACTAGAACGAAATTAATCCTTCCAAAAACTGTAAAACAAACTGCCAAAACATCTAATAAAAAAGTGAATATAGAGACTAACAAAATTATATTGGCTCAAAAAACCTAAAAAAAACCGAATTTCTGATAAGTTGATCAGTTTTAAAAAAATTAAACTCTTAACTAAAATTTTAATTAATTCCCTGTTTCAAAAACTGTTATAAAATTAAATTCTATGCCGTCCGCTTCAAAAAAAAAAACAATTTAATTCGAAAAAAATCCCCACAAACATTTTTTAAAATATGTTAAGTTATTGATAATTCTTTAAAACCACAAATTTTAATTTAATTGTCTATAAAAATTTCCACTAAACACACATTAAATGCTACCACCACTAAAAATAAAAAAAAACCAAACCTTTTTATATTAATTTTTTTTAATTTATAATTTTTTTTGATAACCTTAGGCTTTTTCTTTTTTTTTTTTTTTTTTTTTCATTATAAAAGCGCCTTTTTATAAAAAAACAAAAATAAAGTAAATACAGAAATTTAAAATAAATATGAGCACAATTAAAATATTTTTTATTATTTACAATTCTAATATAATAAAATGTTTTAGTTTTCTATAGGCAAATAACATCTAGCTGACTACAATAATTGCTATTATGGATCCACTTTTTACCCCCCAACCCCTCCCAAATTTTTAACAAACGGGTTAAAAAAAAAACCAAACCCCTTTTTTAAAAAATTTTTCAAATTCTTTTAAACCGGAACAAATTTTTAAAAAGCAAAGTTAATTTTTTTTTTATTTTTTAAAAGGGAAAAAAAAAAAACCTCCCTCCTTCAAAAAAAGTCATAACCGCACAGCTTTAATTGGCGCTCATGTCTGATACTAATTTTCAGCATCAGCCCCAATATTTTACCCCAAAACCCCTTCTTTTTTTTATTCCAAATTTTTAAATCCCCTTATTTATAGAAATAAAAACCCTATCCTTCCCCCCCCCCACGCTTATGTACATTGCATACTTCATTTATAAACCGAGTTCCAGCGCGAGGTGTCTATTGAGAGTCAAAATTTTGTTTAAGTTTAAGTGAAAAAGTTTTTCCTTGAAAAACAGCTAAAAGCTTTTTGAAAGAACTTGAATCTAGTGAAACAACATTTTAACAAATATCTAGTTTGTGATAAAGTAGAATGAGTGAAAATACAACACACATAAATAAATAGTCTTCAGTGGTTGTAATGGGAAAATGTTTTCATAATTAGGGCAATAAAACTTTCAAATGCCTAAAGAGAGGTGTTTCGCGGTGCATGCTTTTAAGAAAGGATGGATTTCAGTTTTTGATATACATTTTAATAAATATCTAGTTTGTGATAAAGTAGAATGAGTGAAAATACAACACACATAAATAAATAGTCTTCAGTGGTTGTAATGGGAAAATGTTTTCATAATTAGGGCAATAAAACTTTCAAATGCCTAAAGAGAGGTGTTTCGCGGTGCATGCTTTTAAGAAAGGATGGATTTCAGTTTTTGCTATACTAATTGATTTTTCTGGAGAACTAATGTTAATGAAAATTGTTTTTTTGTTAAAAGTTTGGCGGAGAAAAATTTTGTGCTTGGTTTTGAGGCTTTATCCCGAATTTTTACTTTGGAGAAATTAATGTTATGGTCAGTTTGGTCAATGTGTTTTTCAAAGCGGAGTGTGGATCTTTTTTGTGTTCTTCTAAGCAATATTTAAGAAAACGGACGGTTTGACCAATGTATATTTTGTTGCATTCCGAGCAAGGAATCTGATAATCAACATTTTTTTGTCAGGTAATGTATTTTCCGGGTGTCTATTGCCCATACATCTTTTGTGAAGCGTGTAATACGTAACTACACAGCAAACAGCAAAAAAAAATTTAAAAAATTTTTAATAAAAATATAAATAAGAAAAAATAAAGAGAAATCAAAAAAACAAGAAATAAAGACATGAAAAAATTTAAAGCAAAACAAAACATAATTTACTTAATAGATTAAGAAACTTATAAAGTGCTAAAATTAACCAAAAATTAAAATTTAATTAAAATATACGTTTTGCTCTTATCAAGAATATAAACACAAAAGATTGTCCGAATGTACACTAAATTTTTTACCAAAATTTTGCGAGAAAAGTCGCACTTTTGAATTCATGTGCTACTTTTCTCGCAAAAATCGGCCATTTTCTGCTAGTTTTTCCGCGCTGCAAGTTTTAACACAGTGTTAGTTTTCTTGCAGTGGGGACTGCGTCTTTTTTTGCACAATATACTGCTTTATTTGCACTGCGATTATTTTTGCACTGCAAGTCTGGCTGCACAACAAAAAAAAATATAAACAAAGTGGAGCTAAAATTTTGTGTTTAAATGAGTAAAAGTCGTTTTTTTACCTTAAGATTTAAAACTTTTTAGTTTTAATGAAATAAAGTAACTCTCCAACGTTTTAAAATTAAATAAAACAAGTTTTGATGTGTTTACCCTAATTAAAATGATCACCAGCGTCTGTATTTTTGTTATGCAGTTAGACTCACAGTGCTAAAATAATCGCAGTGCAAATAAAGCAGTATTGAGTGCAACAGAAGTCGCAGTCTCCACTGCGAGAAAACTAACACTGTGTTAAAAATCGCAGGGCAAGAAAACTAGCAGAAAATGGCGGATTTTCGTAAGAAAAGTCGCAAACAAATTTATAACTGCGACTTTTTTTGCAAAATTTTGGTCAAAAGTTTAGTGTACAGTCGGACATTCTATTGTGTTATATATTCTTGCTCTTATTAATCTCCTAGACATATTAAAAAAAACTTCCTGCAGAAGGCGAACATGAGCTCGTCAGTAGGCAAATTCGCGTCTTTCAGGAAAACATAACATACCAAACATGGGTACATGCAAAATAACTATGAACAAAAATTATATACAAAGAAAAATTAAAAAAAGAGAGATTTTAATAAAATGACAAAAAAGTTATGAAGTTTCAAAATTACAAACATTTTAAATTACAGAATAAAACAATTTAAAAATTGCCAGTGTACACCGTTGATCAACAGAAAAAAAACAAAAGAATGGAAATTTACATAAAAGATATGATGATTTTCTGGGACCGAAGTTTGAAAAAACAAAACAAAAAAGACTGTCGTAAAGATACATTGAGCACAATATTAACAAATCTAAGTTTAATAAATTAATTTGAGCTATAAATACAATCAAAATTTTTTTCTTAAAACATTACACTTTGACTGAAATTAATTTAAATTTTACACTATAAAATCGACTTGTATAATCCTAAATATTTTTTAATTGTATGTTAAGCAACTACAAAGCTTAAGCTTTGTAGAAAATATAAACAACTACTTAGCGTAAACTAAGCAGAGACGAATAGCTTCACTAATAGGAATACGATTGACGCATATAAAAAATTCAATAGATTTAGTGGAAACATAGATTAATATAGCTTCATTTGACGTTACATCCCTTTTTACAAACGTATCAGTACAACAAGCTCTCAAAATTTTTGAAAACAGACTTCAGTTTTTCCAGAAAAATGGGAATTTTTAACAGAGCTATCAATGAAACAAATATTAGATCTCACCCTAATTTGTACTGAATCAATTTATTTTAAACACAAAAACAAGTTTTACACCCAAATAAGAGTCCTACCAATGGGAAGCCCTTTGAGTATGCATATATTTAGAAAAATTAGAATACAATATCATCACAAAAGCCAAACAATTAAAAATTAATATAATCATAAGGTTACGATATGTCGACGATATTCTTGTCATTATTGAAAAGAAACCTAATTCTTTGAAAGGTTTACTCGATTTATCAAATAACAAAGACCCACCATTCTATAAATTTACAGTCGAATTTGAAAACAACAACTACCTTGTTTACGCATAAAACTCAGGATAGAAATGTACAACAACTCTATAATTATTAATTTCAAAATTTACTGCAAGCCCACACATTCAGATAGATTTGTTCATGCACATTCCAACCAACCAAAAACCAACTTTTAGGATTTTTAAAATGTTCAACACATCGAGCAAAAAAGACACTTTACAACCCGGAACCAGAACTAAACTATTTAAAAGAGACTTTTTAAAAAATGGTTACAAAAATAAAAAAATCAACCGCGCACCTACACCGCCAACAATTGGATCAAAAAACAAGCCAAACGATTGTAGATTATTTTTATCATATATTTCCATTTCACCTCCAAAATTAAAAACATTTTTGAAAAAAATACTACATAGATATTGTAAGCAATAAAACCAACACGCATCACGAAAGTTTTATGGGCAATAGACACCCGGAAAATACCTTACCTGACAAAAAAAGTGTTGTTTATCAGATTCTCCGTTGGGATTGCAACAAAATATACATTGGTCAAACCGTCCGTTTTCTTAAAAATCGCTTAGAAGAACACAAAAACGATCCACACTTCGCTTTGAAAGAACACATTGACGAAACTGACCATAACCTCAATTTCTCCAAGGTAAAAATTCTGGATACAGCCTCAAAAACAAGCACAAAATTCTTCTTCGCCGAACTTTTAACAAAAGAAGCAATTTTCATTAACATTTGTTCTCCAGAAAAATCACTTAATATAGCAAAAACCAAAATTCATCTTTTGTTAAAAGCATGCGCCGTGATACACCTCTTTTTATGCATTTGAAAGTTTTATTTCCCTAATTATGAAAACATTTTCGTATTACAACCTATGAAGACTGTTTAATTTTTTTATTATTAAAGAACAAACCAGCATAGTAATTACAATCTAAGAACATTCAAAAACACCAATATGTGTTACACATACACTGATAAAATTAAAAAAAGAATAAAAATAATGTAATATACATAAAAATGTCTTAGAACTACATAAAATACTGGATTGTTATAAAAAAAGGAAGGATACACAGATCCATATAGGCTGTTTCACATGTACCTATCAAATTGAATAATAGAATTAAAAAAAAATTTTCATGCTCTTTGTACATCTGTTTATATTTTGACTATTTACTGTTACCCGTGGTAACATATTCCAGTATCTTGCTACCCTTAGAGGAAACGAATTAAAATACATAGATTTTTTAACACGCGTTACTTTTATTTTTAAATTATGGTCGTTGCGACCGATATAATCTTCTCATTCAAAAAATTCTGAAAATTGAAGATCGGTAAAAGTATTTATAATTGAAAAACATAATTTAAGAAAAAACTTAAAAAGCTCATTTTTTTAGCTGTGATATTTGGCAATGTCGTAATAAGATTTGAACTTTAAAAATATGTTTTTTAACAAAATAACCTGAAATTTTGAAAAAAAAAATTAACTTTCAAGGTTTATTTTTCGGAAAAGTTTTTAATATAAAGATTTTCTGCTTCCAATACAGGCTTGGAATTTTTACTTTTAAATCCGTCGTTTTGACAGCTTATTGTAAGCTTATTTTAAGCTTAATACTTAATATTAGGTTTTATTACACAAGCAATATATATTAAAACTCGTCATATGCGATAAAGTTTACATTTTTGATGGTTTTCAAAAAAAAATATTAAAATTTTTTTTCAAAATTTGTGTTTGGCCCTTCTTAACCTCGGGGGGTCAACCCTCAAAAACATTTTTAGGCCAAAAATTTTGGAAAAAAATGGTAAAAATTTGGTGTATAACTTGCCTTGGTGCTTGCCACTCAAGAACATCAAGCGTTTTTAACATTAAGTTGGTCCCTATATTTAAAATCGGTGAAAAACGCAAAACCGGCCACATTCAAACCTTAATAAAAAAACTAGCTAGCCGTGCTAAATTTTTATGGAAAACTTAAAAAAGTATTAGCTAACAACATACCAAGTGGTATTTACTATCTCACAGTAATAAAAAAGCTTTGATTTTTTGAAGGCCAAGGTTTTTTTACCGTATTGGCCGTAGTGGTGGCGCCTTTGATTGACATTACTTTTTTAGTTTCAATTTATAGCTAAAAATCTAAGCTACACACTGATATAAACATTGTTTAAATTAATTATGCCGTTTTTGAGATATAACTTTTTAAAGTTTACGTTTTGTTGCCAGTCTCAATCATTTTTGAACGGACTATAGGTACATTGTATTTAATTTTTCCTGTTTGAAAACCTTTACAATTAATAGCGAGGCTCTAAATAAATATGTCAGAGCCTTAACAACCCAGTTTTAATATGTTGTGTTTTTTGTTGAATTTTTTTAATTATAAACTTTTTTTTTTATTTTACTTCATTTTCTTTCACCCTTTTAAGCTCTTTTGTTTTTTAAATAACGTAATTCTTGATTGTAACTATTCTAACTATAGATAGCTAAGAAATAAGAAATGGTAGGAAAACCATACTTGAACTAGTATTAGTAAATATAATAATGCTTTTGTTGATAACAATTTATATTTTTTGAACTATTATTTAGTTATGTTATATATCGTATTTTTTGTTATATTCCTAAACTGAAACATAGAAATTTTTTTATCTATCTATTTATTTATATATCCCTTTATATATTTTTGTTATATTCATAAACTTTAACATAAAAATTTGTATTATCTATCTATCTATTTATCTGTATATAAACATTATTAATGACAAGAATATGTAACACAAAAGAATGTCTGACTGTACATTAAAGTTTTGCACAAAATCTGGCTAGAAATTTCGCACGTGCGCAAATGGTCTTTTTATTGTGCAAAAATAATGCCACTGTGAACAAACCAGGATTGAGCGCAAAAAAAGTCGCTTATTGTTACTGCAGGAAAACCAACATCGTGTTAAAAATCGCAGCGCGAAAAACTAGCAGAAAATGGTGGGTTTTTGTTAGAAAAAAGGGTTTTTGTTTTTGTTAAAATATTATTAAAAACCTGCGCCTACACATGAATAGAAATACAAGTTCGACACTGTAAATAAAGAAATTTGAACTAAAAAAATTGTAAACACAAATTTTTTGATCGTAATATTTTTTTACTTAAGGCAATTATGTTTAACCAACGATTTTTTAAAAATAACAAAAAAACTAAAATTAGAATATAAAAATATTGTTAAACAAGTATGGTTATTATGTTAAAAGTAATAATGTATATCAATATCAAAACTGATGCATTTGATTTTTCAGTTTTCCCATAGAATACTAGTGGGAAAAAAGATCAAACAAAAAGGGCTTTTAAATCAAAATATTAAACTAAGCGTTTTCCTTAATTTAAAAAATTATTTTATTGTTTCGTTTAACCTACTTGGGTAAATCTAAATTAAATAAGTGTAGATTTTAAATATTTTTTTTTAATAAAAGTGAAGTAAAAATAATGTTTTTTTGGTATTAAAACCAATGATATAATAAGTAAGAAGCTGGGACTTCCTTCTGAAATTTTATGTTTTTTTCCACCTTGTACAAAAACTTATGAATAAAATTTTTCAAGAGCGACTTTTCTAGCACAATTTTGGTCAAAAATTTAGTGTTGGACATTTTCTTGTGTTATATACTCTTGACGATAATAATACTCGCTTGGAACATTCACCCCTTTTAAAAAGGGTTAACAAAATATTATTACAAAAACCTGCACCTAAACGTGGATAAAAAACCAGTTCAAAGGTTAAGTTCAGCTTTTGGCTGGGGACTTTCACCCCGCACCCAAAAAGGTGGTACCTCAAAGATTCAGGCCCTCCGCCAGGTGAAAGTGAAAGTCCCCAGCCAAAAGCTGAATTTAACCTTAAAAGATCTGGTAGTGAACCATGGGGTTGCACCCTTAGCCAGCTGAGACGTTTTTAGCAAACTCTGTTTGCTAAAGTTTTGCTGGGTTCATTACCCTGATCCAAGAGTCAGCTCTAAAGGCAATCGTTAAAGGATTCGGCAGGTACCACCTTTTGTGGGTGTGGGGTAAAAGTCCCCAGCCAAAACCTAAATTTAACCTTAAAAGATCCGGTAGTGAACCATGGGGTTGCACCTTTAGTTTTCTAAGGCCCCCGCCAGCTGAGACGTTTTTAGCAAATTCTGTTTGCTAATGTTTCGCTGGGTTCATTACACTGATCTGAAAGTCAGCTCTAAAGGCAATCAAGGCTCAAGGATTCGCGAGTTACCACCTTTTGTGGGTGCAGGGTGAAAGTCCCCAGTTAAAAGCTAAATTTAACCTTAAGAGATCCGGTAGTAAACCATGGGGTTGCACTCTTATTTTTCTAAGGCCCCCGCCAGCTGAGACGTTTTAAGCAAACTCTGTTTGCTAATGTTTCACTGGGTTCATTACCCTGATACAAGAGTCAACTCTAAAGGCAATCGCTCAAAAAACTAGTTCCACACTGTAAATAAAGAAATCTGAACTAAAAAAATTGTAAACACAAATTTTTTGATTGTAATATTTTTATAACTTGAAGCAATTTTATTTAACAAACAACCTTTTACAAAACAACATACTTAAATTTAGAATAATATTGTAAAACAAGTATGGTGATTATGTCAAAAGTATTAAGATATATCAATATTAAAATGGATGCAATTGATTTTTCAGTTTTTCAGAAAAAATAATAGTGGGAAAAAAAGATCAAACAAAAAGCGCTTTAAAATCAAAATATTAAACTCAGCGTTTTCCTTAATTTAAAAAAAAATATTTTTTTTGTTTCATTTAACCTACTTGGGTAAATCTAAATTAAATAAGTGTAGATTTTAAACATTTTTTTAAAAATAAAATTAAAGTGAAAATAATGTTTTTTTGGTATTAAAACCAATGATATAATAAGCGATGAGTAATGGTAATGAGTCTGGGGCTTCCTTCCGGAATTTTTATGTTTGTTTGCACCTTGTTCTCATTATAAAAAATTTTTTTCAAGAGCGACTTTTCTAGCAAAATTTTGGTCAAAAATTTAGTGTTGGACGTTTTCTTGTGTTATATATTCTTGAGGATAATAATACTCGCTTGGAACATTCACATCGTAAAAAGGGTAAACAAAATATTAAAAAAAACCTGCGCCTAAGCATTGATAAAAAAACAAGCTCAACACTGTAAATAAAGAAATTTGAACTAAAAAGTTTGTAAACACAAATTTTTCGATCATAATATTTTTATAACTTAAGGCAATTATGTCTAACCAACAATTTTTATAGAAAACAACATAACTAAATTTAGAATATAAAAGTTTTGTGAAACAAGTATGGTTATTATGTCAAAATCAAATATCAAATATCAATATCAAAATTGGTGCATTTAATTTTTTAGTTTTTCCCATAGATTACTAGTGGGAAAAAAAGATCAAACAAAAAGCGCTTTTAAATCAAAATATTAATCTAAGCGTTTTCCTTAACTTAAAAAAGTTATTGTTTTGTTTTGTTTAACTTACTTGGGTAAATCTAAATTAAATAAGTGTATTTTTTTAAATATTTTCTTTTTAATAAAAGTGAAGTTTAAAATAATGTGTTTTTTTGGTATTAAAACCAGTGATATAATAAGTAATGAGTAATGGTAATGAATGAGCTGGGGCTTCCTTTTGGAATTTTAATGTTTGTTTGCACCTTGTACTAAAACTTATGAAAAATTTTTTAAGAGCGACTTTTCTAGCAAAATTTTGTTCAAAAATTTAGTGTAGAACATGTTCTTGTTTTATATATTCTTCACGATAATAATACTCGTTTGGAACATTCACCCCGCCTAAAAGCGCAAATAAAATATTATTAAAAAAACAAGTTCGATACTGTAAATAAAGAAATTTGAACTAAAAAGATTGTAAACACAAATTTTTCGATCGTAATATTTTTATAACTTAAGGCAATTATGTTTAACCAAAAAATTTTTTACAAAACAACATAACAAATTTTAGAATATAAAAATATTGTAAAATAAGTATGGTTATTATGTCAAAAGTATTAATGTATATCAATATCAAAATTGATGCATTTGATTTTTCAGTTTTTCCTATAGAATACTAGTGGGAAAAAAGATCAAACAAAAAGCGCTTTTAATTCAAAATATTAAACTACGTGTAAGCGTTTTACTTAATTAAAAAAAAAATATTTTTTTGTTTTGTTTAACCTACTTGGGTTAATCTAAATTAAATAAGTGTAGATTTTGAATATTTACTTTTTAATAAAAATGAAGTGAAAATAATGTTTTCTTGGTATTACAATCAATGATATAATAAGTGATGAGTAATGGTAATGAGCTGGGGCTTCTTTCTGGAATTTTTATGTTTTTTTTTGCACCTTGTACTAAAACTTATAAAAAAATTTTTCAAGAGCGACTTTTCTAGCAAAATTTTGGTCAAAAATTTAGTGTTGGACGTTTTCTTGGGTTATACATTCTTGAGGATAATAATACTCGCTTAGAACATTCACCTCGTTTAAAAAGGATAAACAAAATATTATTAAAAAACCTGCGCCTAAACATGGATAAGAAAACAAGTTCGACACTGTAAATTAAGAAATTTGAACTTAAAAAATTGTAAACACAAATTTTTTTATCTTATTTTTATAACTTAAGCCCAATTCACACTTCAGGTTTAAGATTTACGATTTAAGGTTTTAGATTTAAGATTTACGATTTAAAGTTTAATGTTTAAGGCTGTCGATTCACACTTTTCGTTTCATATTTAAGGTTTTTACTTTTGCAAACGCATTTTTTCCTGAACAATGCTTTTGGAATTGAATTTTTAATGATAAATTTAAGGGCTCAATGGTTAACAAACATTTATTGGCACCTAGATAGACCCAAAAAGTTTACGTTGTCACAAATGATAGTATATATGACAATTTTTCTAAATTAATAAGCAAATCAAAATAAAACCCAAAAATTATCAGCATTGGTTTTAATTGAGAGAGTTCTAAAGGTTAAGGTCCCAATTCGATTTTTAACATTGTTTCTTAAAATTACCTACAAATGGGAACTTTTTCCATTCTTATTAGTTAATACCGAAAAGATTATTTTCAGTCGTACATAATTTAGTAGTTAACTGCCACTCCTTATTTTGGTTTTTGAGGCCAGATACTTTCTTAACCCTGACTGAGTCCGAAATGATCCAAAATTTATGGCCAGAGTCAGAGATAGTTTAGAGAAACTTTCCTTTAAATTTCTAATTTTATCTTTTTTTTGAAATTTGAAGTTGATTATAATGCTTGCGTCTTAAGTTAATCAAAATTTTATTTTCAAAACATTCTTTCAGAACAGACAATCGCCAACGGGGGTAACAATTCAAACTTTAAGCAATTTATCTTTAGTCAGGTCTTTGCTTGCCTTCTGTAACTTTTTCAAAATACGCACCAAAAATTAGAAAGTTTTGGTATTAAGAATGGTAAAAACAATGTTTTCTGTGGTTTTGGGGAAAAAAAGGATGTCTTCTGAAAAGACATTCCACCACCAACAACGGTCGCCTATTTTCCCCAGTTATTTCCCAAATCCTGAAAGCTGATGCACTCCATAATTTTTGGTTTAAGAAAAGAAAAAGTTGAGTATATAGGTGGGCAAGCTTCGGATGTTTTTTTGTGTGGGTGACGTGGTATATACCACTAATATCAGAGGAAGGTTACATACTGAAATTTTTTGGAATTAATACTTCATTTCTGGAGTTTTTAGTACTGTAATCTCTAACTTTAGAGGTGTCACGTGTTCGTGGTACCCTGAAATTTCATAAAAACTATTTCGTTAATTTTGGGATTTTTTTTGGGAGTATAACCATAGGTAGGCAGGGGTGAACTTGGGAGGGCTTATCACACAAAAAATCCCGAAACGAAACCCCCTCCTACCCCAAAAAATTTGCGGATATTTTGGTCAACTCCTTCTCTAAAATTTGGGGGTACCAGTACCAAAAACGCTAAAAATGGGGTGTTTGGAAAATACCCCTCAAATTTTTTTTGTGATTAAACGCTCCCAAAATTCTTGAGGCTGCTTATCTATGGGTATTACTCCCCTGGCCACATATATGAGGTTGAGTGGTTATCGATTATATCACTCATGTCCTTTATGTCCCTCACTATGTCCCTCAAAAACGAAGCTGGATGTCCCTTATTCTTTACATCGTTGTAAAAAAAGTTAAACCCTTCCTTCCAGTAAACGGAGGTGGGATGCAATCATAGATGAACACGGTCACTCAAGCTAGGGGGGGTCTTTACCCCAGGTTTTTACATTTCAAAATCTGGAAGGGGGTCCTGGGGGAGGGGTCGAACTCCCTGGTTTTCTATAGGGGTCGACCTGGGGTAAACAATTTTGAAACCTAAAGAGGGCGTCAGGTGGGGTCCAATGTCCAAAGCAAACTAATTTTAAACCATTAAAGGTTTAATAATTGTTTTTTATAACATAATACTACAATTTATTGAATAAACAACGATATTCAAGTGTAAAAAGGGTGGAAAAACATGAACTTGTGTTAAAAAAAATCATGTTTTTAAAAGAAAATTTAGTATAAAAAAGTACCTAAAAACTTTTCGAGAGGGGAAGGGGGTCAGATTTTAAATTCTAGAGGGGGTCAGGGATAAAAAATTCGAAAATTTGGGGGAGGGAGGCCCTGAATTTTTTTCTAGAGGGCTCCAAAATTTCGAGGTTTGGGGGGTGGACCCCATGTTCATTCATGAATGCAATGCACACGCACAATTCGTTGTTTTTACCAAATATTGAATATTGCTAAGATAGTTTTGCCGATATAACTTTAACGGTTTGAGAGTACATACTACCTTTCAAAAATAATCTAGAAAAAGCTAATCAAGCTGTTCTTGATCGAAGTCTCTTTCATCCAACACGCAAAACTTTAATCGCCACTTGTAAAGTAAAATTAGCTTCTTAAACACTGACTGTTTAAAATAAGAAGGTCTGAGATCAACCCCCTTTTCAAATTTCAAAAAGTTTTTTTTTTTCAATTAACTTTCGAGATTTAAAAATGTTTACTGCAAATTTCATGCTAAATATTTCAGTTGTCGTGGTTTCATTCTCTCAATTAAAAAATATAAACTTTTTTAAAATCAGTAATACTTGTATTTTTTTAGCATTTTTCATACAGACAAAAACTAATATTTGTCCCTTTTCAAAATATAAATCAACAAATAAATATCACTTTTATTAAAGAAACGTTTTATTATTTTTTGCAACGAAATTGAACAGAAATTGTTGGTTTTTTTTAAATTTTATTTTCTCCAAAACTATTGCAATTAGTGATCGACCAGGGCAGGATTTTTGCTGATGCCGGGGCCGGGGCCGGGGCCAGGGTAGAGAAATTTGGATTTGCCGGGGCCGGGGTTGGGGCCGGGGTAGAAAACTTTGCCCCGGCCGGAGCCGGGGCCGGGGCCGGGGCAGGCGAAAAATTTAGCAGAATTTGTAATTTTGGTCATTTTTTCAAATAAAAATCAAAGTTTTTACTGTTCATTATTTGGTTTAGGTAATTAATCGTTACATTTTTGAATTTAAGCACTTTGTGAGTAAAAAAACTTATTTTTTATTACACAAAAGTTTTTCTTTCTAAGCAGAACAAAATTCTTATTTTTATATTTCGATTTTTTAAACCTAAATTATAATTTTATTTACATAATATGTACTTTTTTGCATATAATTATTAGCAATATATTCTTGTTTAAAGCAAAAAACCCGCCCCCCCCCGCCTATAATCAAATCAAATCAAAAAAATTTATTTATCAAAACATGTGATATAAAAATACAACACGAATGACAAATTAGGCGAGCAAAGGTGAGACAAAGCGCACGCTTAGTTACTCCCTAAATAAAATAAAAGCTTAGTACTTGGTTAACATAAAATTACTTAAGTCCATATTATTTAAACACTTCTTAAAAGTCTTTAGTGATTTTGAGGTTACAACATTTTTTTCCAATGAGTTCCAGCTTTTTATTACTCTTTGTGAAAATGAAAATTTTCTACAATTTAATTTATAGTTTTCAGAATATCGAAGTTTTAAATTGTGTCCTCGTAATTTATAATTAGTTAATTCGAGAGTAAAAAATTTTTCAAATTTTAAATCTACTAGATTATTTACAATTTTAAATACCATACAAAGATCAGTTTTCAAGCGGCGTTGTTCCAAAGTTTCAATTTTAAAGATTTCGAGACGGTGGTTGTAATTTTTGTAGGGAATGTGGCATTTTTGACATAAACGCCTAGTGAAAAATTTCTGTACTTTTTCCAAACAAATAATATCGCCGATTTGGTATGGATTAAATACTGGTGTACACGATTCTAACAAAGACCTTACATATACTTTATAAGCACGAATAAGAATATTAGGATTTTTATTGTTAAAACAACGTAATATAAGTGAAGCTCTATAGTAAGCTTTTCTAGCAATTTCACGGCAGTGCCGACTGAATTTCAAGTCGCTTGTAAGGCAAACACCAAGATCTTGTATTGAATTTGTTTGATTTATTTTTGTTTGATCGAAATAGAAGTTTTGTTCTGGTATTTTTAAATTTCCTGCGCTAAAAACCTTGCATTTGTGAAATGCAATATTTAATTGCCACGTTTTAGTCCAACTAAAAAACTGTTTTAGCGATTCACTTAAATCATCGATGTTTTCATTGCTTCTTGCCAAATACAATTTACAATCGTCCGCAAATATTTTTATACCACAAGATCCTACTTTAGAATATGTAACAACATCATTTATATACAATAAGAACAAGACTGGACCAAGTACTGAACCTTGTGGAACACCAGATTCAACTTTTATGGAATCTGAAATGTTATTTCCAATACTGACTTTTTGACTACGGTTTGAAAGAAAAGCGGAAATCCAGTTTAATAACTCGTAACCTAATCCATAAGCTTTCAATTTTGTTAATAGTTTAGGATGTGAAACGGAATCGAAAGCTTTAGCTAAATCTATATAGATACAGTCAATCCGTTTGCCATCATTTACAGCTTTGGTCCATTCTTCAAGCATAACTAACAATTGGGTACAAGTAGAGCGTTTAGCAAGAAAACCGTATTGCTCGGGAGTGATTAAATTATTTGTGTTTAAGTAGCTTAAAATTTCATTAGTTATAATTCTTTCCATTAATTTACAAATTACTGATGTTAGCGAAATTGGCCTATAGTTATTTTTTAAAGATGTGTCTCCTTTTTTGAAAATAGGAATCACAATTGCAGTTAACCAAATATCCGGAACAATTCCGGTTTTCATGCTCATTTCAAATAACATACTTAAAGGAAAAGCGATTTCACTGTCAATAGATTTAACGAATAAAGCCGGAAAACCGTCAGGTGAACGGGCGCTAGAAGACGGAAGATTTTTAATTGTTTTTAGCACTTCATGGTACGAAAAATTTACTGAAAATAAACCTTTATTTGGAGGTAATTTTACATCTAGTTTAGGAGATATGCCATCATCTTTAGTAAAAACTGAGCCAAAAAAATTATTTAGAAGCGTGGCTTTCTCCAAGTTATCCGTTGTGTAAGTACCATCGTCTTTTAACAAAGTAGGGATCTCAGAATTGGACTTAGTTTTTGAGTTTACATAACTGTAAAAATTTGAAATATTTCCTGAATTAACAATATTTTCTTCCTTTTTTACAAAATATAATTTAACAGCTTCATCGTACAACTTACTACTCTCTTTGTATGCTTGTTTCCACTTATTATCTTTTTTAGTTAATATATGCAATCTTAATTTTGTTTTAGCTAATTTTCTAATATATTTGGGGTAACGCGTTCTTAAAGTTCGTTTAACAGATTTCGGAACATATGTATCAATGCAATAATTAAGAATTTCACTAATTTTGTTACAAAATGTTTGTGTGTCGTCTGTACCGTCGATATTTTTACAAGAGTTTGCGATTTTTATCCAATTAACATTTGCCAAAAAAGTTTTTATGGCTGGATAATTTGCTTTTCGAAAATTAGGATATTTCTCAGCCGTGAATGAAGTTGGTGGCGCATTTAAAACTAGATCGATACAGTCATGATCACATTTTGTAACAAAAGGTGCTGACACGGATAAACAACGAACAAGTAATGGCGATGATACTAAAACAAGATCAAGACAATTTTTATTTCTCGTTGGCTCATGCACTATCTGGGTAAGTCCAGATTGTAAACATGTATCCAAAAATTTTTGAGAGCATTTGTTACCATAATTTTGAGGTATTTGCCAACAAATATAAGGGAAATTAAAATCGCCCATCAAAAATGCTGGATTTTTGCATTTAGTTACCCATTCAATTAAAGAGCATAAATTTGTTGTAAGTTCTAAATTAAAAGTATTTACAGGTGGATTATATACAGCGAGCAATCTATAAGTTTCTGTGCTACTAAGTACCAAATCTATACAAATATGTTCAATATGAGAAAATATATTGGGAGTTTTCACAATAACCGATCTTAACGATTTTTTTTGTAAAAATACAAATTCCTCCCCCATTTCGGTTTCTATCGCGACGATAAATGTTAAAGATTGAATTTTGGATTAAAAAAGCATCGGGGATTTCAATTGATAGATAAGTTTCACTTACAATAAAAACGTCAAAATGAGAATTGCCTAGCAATATCGATAAGTTATCAATTTTATTAACTATTGATCTAGCGTTAAAAATTTTGCATTTAATTCCACTTTTTGTAAAAATATCACTTTTGCTCGCATGATTTAGTTTAACATAACATTTGTACCTTTTTCAATCTTTTTACCAACAATCCAATCGAACGGATTTTTAGCTATGCGTTTTACAACATAAGTGTTTGTTTGGTTTATAGAGTTTTTTTCGTCTCTTAATTTGTACAAACTACGGATATGGGCAAGCTGGTCTGAATAATAAGATTCACGAAGATAGATTCCGCTAAACTGCTGTTGATTCTTCAGCTTCCACGCATTAGATAGCACTAGGTTGCGTTCGGCAGACCGCGCAAACCTGATCTTTAATAACCGTGGACGGACGCGGTCTTCACGCTGGATTCCCAACCGAAAAGAATCGACAACAACTGGCGGACTAACTTTGCTTGGAATAATCGACTTAATAAGAGGACCAATTTGGTCCTCTTTCCCTTCTTTCAAGCCTGAGACCACAATAAACTTCGAATTGTCCTCCTCCACCTTTTGCTGTTGCATCTTGTCAGCTAAGGTTTCGGAGATTTGCTCCACGAAAGCAGGAGCTTTTGGCTTCTTTTTATTGTGTCTTCGAGAAACGATTTTAAAACCATCGTCGTCATCGAGCGCTTCACCGGTCTCCGTCTCGCGTACCTCGGTTTCAGCAGCATAATACCACTGATTTCTGGCGCAGAGATTTTTTTTGCAGTCAATACTTGTTTTTTCGTGCAGCGCATTTACTTCCAAAAGTTGAAGAAAATTTGCAATATGCACTGCAAAACGCTAACACTGTTAAAAATTGGTGCACCCAAAATAGCAGAAAACGGCAGGTTTTCAGTATTAAACTCGCACAAGTGCGAGTTTCAAGCAAAATTTAAATTTAAAAATTAATTAGTATTATTCTTTTTCAGCATTATGCAAAAACTTTTTTTTCAAATTAAATATAAACAGTTCATTAGTAACTTTTTGTTTTAAAAATTCACGTTTGGTGTCTTTTGGTTGGATACAAAATATTGGGTTCTGGACTGGACTGGACTGGACTGACTCCTCAGGTTTTTTTGAATTGTATGAATACTATTGCGTAGACTTACAATAAAATTAAAAATTATAAAATAAAGACTTGGCATCGGCTTGAATTTTTTTAACGCAACAAAATTGGAAAACAATTTTAAATATTCACCTAAAAATAAACGCAAGAACATATATGTTATATATATATATGCTTGGATGTCCAGTTGTACAATAAACCTTTCTACTCACATATATGATCGAATTTAAATAATAAAATTTATTTATAATTTTCTGCTAATTTTTTGCACAAAGCTATTTAGTAAAATAGTCTTAGAAAAAACGAGTTTTTGGTGTACGAAATATTGCTGTGCGAGAAAATTTTTATTTCGTGCACAGAAAATAGCTTGCACGTGAAAAGTCACAAGTGCAACATTTCTTGTAATATTTAGGTAAAAAATTCCCTGTCTAGGCGAAAATTCTCTTGTTTTATATATATTTTTGATATAAGCAATGATATTATAATAACTCCATTATATGTAAAATAGGTCTTGTAAGGGCAAGTCTTATAAGGGCAAGTAAATCCTAGCTGTCTTCGATGATTTGCAGTATTGAATCGACTATTTAACATTAAAATCATTTAAAACTTTCAATAAAAACGGTTTTATATTAAAGATTAAATACCATATTTTTACAATTATTTATCAAATTACACAATTTGGAACAAAAATACAATTTTTTAAAGGGTGAAAGTTGACTAATTTATGTATATTTTTTGAAAAGTAGGAATTAAAAAAATTATGCGTTGCAATTAGTTTATTTAAAAAAATTTCATAACCGCACAATTTTAATTGGTCCGTTTACGTCTCCTATACAAACTTACTAGATGTAATCCAGATATAATTCAACCATAGATATCTACTGTCAAACTTTCATCTTGTAAATAAAATCTAAAAACGGCTTTTAATACTCAAGATGTCTTTAAATTTTTAGAATAAGGATTCGTGATTAAAATAAGGAATCTTAATAAAATAAAGAGGCTTTAGATAATCTTAATATAGCATAATAAACAATAAATATCCTAATATTAAAACAATTAAATTAGCTCTGTAGAATATTTCACTGTTAAAAATGTTCAGAAGCGCTTTAAAATTTGCATTCCTAGGGGTCCTTACCCCGGTTTGCCCCGGCTAATTTAACAGCTGAATTGCCGGGGCCGGGGCCGGGGCCCCGGTCGATCACTAATTGCAATAAACTGCGGAGTAAATTGTGTAAGAAATTTTGTAAAACGAACTTGTGTAAACAAGAACTTTAAAAAGCTAAATTATTTCGGACAAATGACTCTAACCAAAACATTAATTTTCATGGTTTTTTAACAATTCCATCATTAAACCTTAAACCTTAAATCTTAAACCTTAAATCATAAACCTTAAATCATAAACCTTAAATCGAACTGTGAAACGTGGCTTAAACCTTAAATCTCTTCCATAAATCTAAAACCTTAAATCTTAAACCTGAAGTGTGAATTGGGCTTTAAGGCAATTATGTCTAACCAACAATTTTTTTAGAAAACAACATAACTAAATTTGGAATATAAAAATATTGTGAAACAAGTATGGTTTTTATGTCAAAAGTATTAATGTATATCAATATCGAAATTGATGCATTTGATTTTTCAGTTTTTCCCATAAAATACTAGTGGGAAAAAAGATCAAACAAAAAGCGCTTTTAAATCAAAATTTTAAACCAAGCGTTTTTTCTCAATTTAAAAAAAAAAATTTTTTTGTTTCGTTTAACATACTTGAGTAAATCTAAATTAAATAAGTGTAGATTTTAAATATTTTCTTTTTAATAAAAGTGAAGTGAAAATAATGTTTTTTTGGTAGTGAAATCAATGATATAATAAGTAATGAGTAATGGTAATGAGCTGGACTTCCTTCTGGAATTTTTATGTTTGTTTGCACCTTGTACTAAAACTTATGAAAAAAATTTTCAAAAGCGATTTTTCTAGCAAAAATTTTGGTCAAAAATTTAGTGTTGGATATTTTCTTGTATTATATATTCTTACGATAATAATACTTGCTTGAAATATTCACCCCGCTTAAAAAAGATAAACAAAAAATTAATAAAAAACCTGCGCCTAAACATGGATAAAACAACAAGTTCCACACTGTAAATAAAGAAATTTGAACTAAAAAGATTGTAAACACAAATTTTTCGATCGTAATATTTTTATAACTTAAGGCAATTATGTCTAACCAACAATTTTTTTAGAAAACAACATAACAAAATTTAGAATATAAAAATATTGTGATACAAGTATGGTTATTATGTCAAAAATAATAATGTATATCAATATCAAAATTGATGCATTTGATTTTTCAGTTTTTCCCATAGAATACTAGTAGGAATAAGATCAAACAAAGCGCTTTTAAATCAAAATATTAAACAAAGCGTTTTCCTTAATTTAAAAAAAATATTTTTTTTTGTTTTGTTTAACCTACTTGGGTAAATCTGAATTAAATAACTGTACATAGATTTTGAATATTTTCTTCTTAATAAAAGTGAAGTGAAAATAATGTTTTTTTTTGGTAATAAAACCAATAATATAATAAGTAATGAGTAAAGTTAATGAGCTGGACTTCCTTCTGGAATTTTTATGTTTGTTTGCACCTTGTACTAAAACTTATAAAAAAATTTTTCAAGAGCGACTTTTCTAGCAAAATTTTGGTCAAAAATTTAGTGTTGGACGTTTTCTTGGGTTATACATTCTTGAGGATAATAATACTCGCTTAGAACATTCACCTCGTTTAAAAAGGATGAACAAAATATTATTAAAAAACCTGCGCCTAAACATGGATAAGAAAACAAGTTCGACACTGTAAATTAAGAAATTTGAACTTAAAAAATTGTAAACACAAATTTTTTTATCTTATTTTTATAACTTAAGCCCAATTCACACTTCAGGTTTAAGATTTACGATGTAAGGTTTTAGATTTAAGATTTACGATTTAAAGTTTAATGTTTAAGGCTGTCGATTCACACTTCTCATATTTAAGGTTTTTACCTTTGCAAACGCATTTTTCCTGAACAATGCTTTTGGAATTGAATTTTTAATGATAAATTTAAGGGCTCAATGGTTAACAAACATTTATTGGCACCTAGATAGATCCAAAAAGTTTACGTTGTCACAAATGATAGTATATATGACAATTTTTCTAAATTAATAAGCAAATCAAAATAAAACCCAAAAATTATCAGCATTGGTTTTAATTGAGAGAGTTCTAAAGGTTAAGGTCCCAATTCGATTTTTAACATTGTTTTTTAAAATTACCTACAAATGGGAACTTTTTCCACTCTTATTAGTTAATACCGAAAAGATTATTTTCAGTCGTACATAATTTAGTAGTTAACTGCCACTCCTTATTTTGGTTTTTGAGGCCAGATACTTTCTTAACCCTGACTGAGTCCGAAATGATCCAAAATTTATGGCCAGAGTCAGAGATAGTTTAGAGAAACTTTCCTTTAAATTTCTAATTTTATCTTTTTTTTGAAATTTCAAGTTGATTATAATGCTTGCGTCTTAAGTTAATCAAAATTTTATTTTCAAAACATTCTTTTGTATTATATATTTTTGGCGATAATAATACTTGCTTGGAATATTCACCCCACTTAAAAAAGGTAAACAAAATATTATATTGTTTGATATAGTGATATGTTTAATTTCTATAAATGTTTGTGTTATTTGATGTCAGAGTTCCCTCGTAGGTGTAGTTGGGTCCTATGACCTTACTTTGGGGCACCTAGGGCTACATCTAGGAGGGAGGGAGTGGCAACGCCTGTTCCACTGGTGTGTAACGGGATATCAAACACTGTGTTGGAGGGCTTTGTCTGTCCTTTTGCTCAATGAAGTAAAGGGTAGGGATGGGTCTGTGACCTTAATTCCTATCCTGTTTTTCTTTGTGTTTTGTTTAATGACCTGTTTTGAAACTGATGTAAGGGTTTCTTGAGACTTTGAAATCAGTTGGTTGGTTTTGAAGGCTCAAAAGTGGTGGCTCAAAGACGTCACTTTATATGTCCATTTGTTTTACCTGTCCCTTAGATTCGTTGAGCAACCCAAAGAAAGAAGAAACCCGCCCCTCAGAATTCAATCCACCGGTTTGCTGGCTTATAATTTTAGTATTATGTTCCGTAGTTTGTTAAATTAAAAATAAATATTAAACTAGTTGACTTTATTTCATATTAAAAATTCTATCAAATATTATTAATAATTTTACTTATCTGCACAAATTCCGGTCGTCACACACGAAACTTGTACCCAACCCAACTAAAATTTTCTACATTATTATTAAATCTATGCCGTTTTACCTAATTGAAATCTAGTGAAATTATATTCAAACAGAACCGCGAGACTCTAGAGAATTTAAATAACAAAACGTTTCGGAGACGATTAAAAAAGGCTTAATAAAACTCTTTCTGAACGGCATATAAAGCATCTTCACATAAGGCCGATTTTAGTTATAAAAAGCCCACATATGGCCTTTTGGACCGTGATTAAATGAATTTTCAAAGCTTAAAATAAAATTTTCAAGGCCGAATTGACCTATAAAAATGTTTGTATTTAGTATTTTTCTGGTGGATCTTTCAAACCGCTTTTTGAGACTCATTCAGTTCTTGTTTTGTTTTAACGCCTAAACTAAACCCGTAGCTAAAACACAAAAAACACTTTTTTTCAATGTTCTTCTCATATTTTACAAATAGATTGTTTTCGCAAATCTTGATTGTAATTTTTAGGATAAAACCCTGCATTAATTATACATTCAATAAATAAAACTAACAATAATTTTGTAAGCGCCAAAAAGTCAAATAATAACCCAAAATAGAGACGTAATTATCCCATTTTACCACTTCAAAGTAAAGTTATTTTAAAAAATACTTAGGGTATCTGACTTAATTTCGGCCAGGCTTTAATTTCGGCCACCAATTTAAGGTGTTAGAAAATTTGCTCATATTTAAAACACAAAAGAACTAGAACAAAAGTAACTGGATGAATGTTTAATAAAGTGTTTTGAAAAGTTTTTTATTTGTAATATCAACATTTTCACACAAAAAGTGAATTTTTTGTCATTTTCTTAAATTTTGCTTTGTGTTTAAACTGCATCAAATTTAAAACAAAACACTATATAACCTTAAAATATCTTCTATTTAAGGCTCAAAACTGTTAATTTTCATGTTTTAATATTTTTTTAAATCACTTAGCAATGCGTTTAACTAACTGGGCATTTTAAGATTTTGTTAATTTTGGTCACCTTAAAATTTAGTTGAAAGAACCTGCCGTTTTTTGCTGTTTTCAAATATCATTGTACTACCGTATTTATAAAGATTTTTTTTTGCTTAGTACTACCGTGTTCAATTTTTTTTGACATTTTTTATGCAAAAAAAATTTAGAAAAAATTATTAAATTATTAAAATTAATTAAAAAAGTTATTAAAACTTTTTTAAGGTTTGGACATAATTATTTAAAGTCTTGCTAATAACTATTAAAGTTCGCAAACGGGAAAAAATTAAGTTATATGTACCAAGAACAATACTTTCTTAAAATAGTTAGTAACTTTTTACAAACAAAACTACTAATTAATTCCTTGAAAAGGAACCAGTTAAAAAATTAGTAGATTTTTTACTAATTCAAGAAGTTAAGTAAATATATGGAAAATTTACTACTGAAGTTAGTAGATTATAAGGTTTTACTAAACAATTTAGTAGATTATTTTACTCAGTAATCAGTAACAATTTCCAGCCTTTGTGAATAAATAAATTAAAATTTTGTTATTCTGACGTTTTATAAAATTTTTAATATCCCAAATCGATAAAATTTAAAAACATTGGGGTTTAATTAGTTTAATGTAAAGAGCATGTTATTCGGATCATGAAGATATAATACTCACCCACCAAAATAACCTATTTAGCATTTTTGTATACTAAAAACGCGAACGAAATACCCCACACCCCTCAGTGTTTAACATATGATTCACTGACCTTGATTGCCCAAATTTGCAAATTAAGATTAAAATTCACATGATAATACATCAAATAAAAAATAAGAAGCATAAAACAAATAATTTCAAATCGTATTGTAACAAAGATAATGAAATGTAATTGCAGTATTTCCAAGACGACTAAAAATTGGCTTTTCAAAAGATGAAGATAACACAGATTACCAAAAACTAAAAGCATGTTGCAGAAACCGATTACAATCTGCAACCATAGGATTAGCTTATATGTATATACAGTGTGTACAATTTGTTATGATCTTCTTCCTTCAATCGTGATGCGTCAATAAAAATATCCAATTATTGCAATATATTTTTAGTAAAAAAATTATAAAAATAATACATTTAACCGTGAATGAACGTAATTTTTTTGTTACCTTAAAGTAAATACTTAGATTAGATTTATGGCGTCGTTACAGACCGTTTTTTTGAACACATGTAAAAACGACTTTGTTTTGTAAGAATTTTAAGCACAATACAAAATTAATAAGAAAAACTATAGCTTTTTAAACCTGTTTTGGCTTAAAACCAAAACCGAATTGTCAAACTTCATTTTGTTCTTGAAGTTGAATGTGTTTTCAGTGATTTTTTTGCTTTTTAATAATTTTTTTTTACTCTTTGAAGATAAAAGTTTTTTTTGCTTTTTTTCAAATGCATTACACAAGGGTACGAAAATCGACAGGCGGTATATGCAATAAAATTTTTTCAATAATTTTCTTAATAAAAAGATTAAAGGAAGGGCATAGAACCCAGTGTAAAACATGCCAAAAAAATCATTTTTAAGGTAGAACTTTACAGTTTTGACCACTTGGACTACAAGTCGCATATCATTATAAATATTAATTTTTGGCCCATAAAAGTGGGGTGCTATAAAAAGTTAAGAATCTGTGCTATCCAGTGGTTATAAAAACATCACCAAAAAGCTTGTCCAGTTCGCAACAGATGTCCATGGATTCTACCTCTGAAAACCACAATAAGGCCTTTTAAAAAAAATTGATTTGTTATTTTTGGGCGAAATTTTATAATAAATTTGGGTAAAGTAGGGGGCAACTCTCAGAGATGGTTTGGGCTCAAAATGATCTCAGGATTTTTTTTAAATTGCAAAAAAGTCTTTTTTTACAAAAATATATAGTAAAAAAATCCTGAAGTCCTTTTTTAATCGTTTATAATAAAAAAAAATGGTAAAAGCCTATATCTAACTATTTCCAAACTTTCGTTTAAAAATAACGAATCAATTTTTTTAATTTTCGTTTAATTTTCTTTTAATTGACGCCGAGAAACTACATTTTGAACCATTCCTTTAAAAGCTGATTTAATTAAAAATCCTAGAGGACCCAGTAGTCGAGTGGTTAGTACGTCGCGCTCGGATCCTTGGATCCATGGGTTCGAGTAGTCGCTCGACTGAGTTTTTTTTATTATTTATGATACGCTAAATAGAAAATGAAAAAATAGAATATTTTTGGTAATAAACTTTATTAATGTTTTGTATTTTTGACATGTATTTTATTGATGTTATTTGATGATTGTGGACGATAACATTTTTTTACAGAAAAATGAATGTCACAAATTGAATCAGCGGCTCAAACTACGTATAGTAAGATGTAATTCAAAAAGATCTGTCGTCAAAAAAAACTGTGAAGTTCTACCTTAAGGAGAGATATAAATCAAAGCGTAAGGTGTAGTTATATATGGAATCATTAAAATTTTTAATTTTTCGACTTATGAAAATTTTCAAATTTTTATAGAGACTTTAATTTGGCAGGGATCAATGTTTAATTAAAAAAAACTAAGGTGGTCGTTATTTGATTTAGGTTTCCCTGCAGGAAAAACTGTCAGTGATGTAACTTAAGAAGGAGATCAGCTGATTAATATTAAGCGACTTTTGTTTTTCCAATCCACTAGACAAATTTTGGTTTTTTACCCGACAAAAACATGCAGTTTCTATGCGTTTCTCTCTTCTTAACACGTTTCCGCCAGCACAATCAAAAGGCAGTGGAACTGGACACACCATAAGCGCTTTTCTCATAAGCAGACACTCACAGCGCCTGCTTCGTTTTTGTGGTCACATTTAAATACAAATAAAAATGAGAAAAAGGCGTTTGTTTGTTGTGCCAAAACATATTTGTCGCACCATGTTTCACTGAAGAATAATATTGTGTATTTGTACGCATAAAAAAAAATTCAACAGCTCTGGGCGCCACAAAACATTTGAAAAGTTTTAAAGTTCGCATAAAATACTTGTATCAAATTTTTACGCTAAGACTTTGGGACATTTGTACCCACTTGTGGAGCCTTGTTAGCTGGGTGAGATATTATTTTTTAAATATTTGTTTCAAAGAACGATTTGAGAACAATTTTTTTCTCAGTATTAACAAAATCAAATGAACAATTACCGGAGCCATCCCATCTTAAAATGAAAAAAATAAGATAAGATACGGTTATAAGAAAGAACGCCGCTACACGTAAAAAGTTTACAACACAAAAAAATGACAAGCCAACTTTTTTTTTTTCATAAAATAGCCTCATATAAAAATTGAAAATTTGGTTACATAAGCTTGTTTTCTAACAAATTTATTTTATTCATCAAAACTGTGCGCCCATTATCCCCATAATCAGTTGCCGTGGATCCCCCCTCCGTTGTGGTACTTCCGCTTGAAAATAATACAAAATACTAAAAATTATTGGCACTTTTTTTCTATTTTTGCTAAATTTTTACAAAGTTTAACGTATCTTTGCGAAATTAACACCATATTTGACTTTTGTTGCCTTTTTTTCTACTTGTTTTGCTTTTTTGCACATCGCTTTATTAAAAAAAATGCCCCCGTGCCCCCCCATTTTGGAAATGCACCCTTTAAACCTTTAGAAACATTGCACAGAATGGTTTTAGAAGATTCTTATAATACCAAAACTTTACACAACAAAAAGGTAACTTAGTTAAAATATAGTTGTTTAAAGCAGGAGAAAATAAAACGATTGTCGAGCGTTGTATATGACAGACAATATAAAAATTGATACATAAAAATACAAAAATAATAAGTTTTATTACATTATTTTTTTTATTTATAAAATACGAAATTTTAAGAATAAATTTTGATAAACCCTAAAATAATAAAAATACTTACCAGAGACGTTTTCAACAAAACAATTAAGAAATATATATTTTAACGGCTCAAACAATTTAAAAATTTTCTATCTTACATTCTAGACTACCAATATTAATCACAAAAATTATAAAAAATATCTAAAAAATTCGGAAAAAAACAGCGATACACGTTGAAAATAGGAAGCAATATGGCCGACATTTGAAATTGACATATGAGTTGTCATGTGAACAAGATGTTTATAGCAAAATTCGTCATTTAGTAAAGTTAGTAAACACGAAAAAGTTAGTAAACAGTTACTAAACACTTAGTAACGCATAATCTACTAAAAAGATTAGTTACGGTTTTTTACTAATTGTTTTAAGAGAGTACCTAAGGATAAATTTGAAACTTTGTAAAATTTTTATTGTTGATTTTAGCAATAGTTATAGCCAGCATTTTCTAGGTGGCCGAAGTTAATGGTTCGCGCCTTAATTTGGGCCACTATAAAAATAAAACTTCAAACCTCCACTGATCTTTAAGTGTAACAGAAATTGTCAAATTTTGCACTGGAATAACAAAAATACCTATTGTTTTATTGTTAAACCAAATTTTGGGTCGATTGGAAAAACCAGAAAAAACTTATACAAAAAAATAAAAAAATGATGGCCGAAATTAAGTCAGTTACCCTACTCTCTTTTTTTATAAGCCATTTATATTTTAGTTTTTTTTTAAATTATTTCATCAAAACTGTAGTTATATTTAAAATTTTGAAAAATTTCAATATCTAAGGGTGAGTCAGAGTGAGAAGCAAAAAACATGCCGTCAGTTTTTTGCCGACGTTTAGCGCATACCTATGCTTTAGCGTAGGTTTCATTTCTTTGTAAATTTCCACAAAAAAGAAATGGGCTTTTACAAAAAAATGACATGGTCGTAATTTTTATGAAACAGCTACCTGGAGCAAAATTTTTAAACAAATAATCAAAACCAATTTCATGCAGATAGGGTGGTTACACCTAGGTAGGGTGGTTTTCTTGCAGATACGGTGGTTTTCGTTTGCAAATAGGGTGGTTACACCTTGGAACAATTTACTCCTGTCTCAAGTAACTGTCAATTCCTTAGATGCATTCAAGAAAAGTTTTAAAACTGACTTAAATAAGCGCTCTTTTTGAGCCTTTAAATTCATTTCAGATAGCTATGTTTGTTGATATTTTGTTAGAATTGTAATTTATGTTGGCGGCGATTAAGTCGCAGATTTAATGTTGTTGTTGAAAAAAGAAACGAAAAAAAAAGAAAAAGAAAAAAAGAAAAGAAAAATAAAATGATAAAACCCTAGAATTAAACTATCCATAAACTATGCATAGTAAAATTTTAGTTTTGTTATCGGATCATTAGAAAAAAAAAGATCGAAAGCGAGTGCTATTTATAAAACAATAAGCAAAACTAACATTGGGAAACCAATCCGGATTCTACCTGAAAAAAAGGAAAACTTACCTAAAACGGAGGTGCATTATAAAGAAACGCAAAGGACTAGGACTAAATGAGCAAGTAAAAACTCAAATCGAAAACAAAATACATAAATCTCTAAAAACATTTATTTTAGGCGTAAAAACTACAAGTTCTTTATGTTCTAAAATTCAAGAATTTTAAAAGTATTTTTTAAGAAAAGGTGCTAAGAACTGTAAATTTAGACTAAATACAACAAAAAACGAGCTAAAGTCACAAAAAAATTGCAAATCTTTTTTTCTAACTGACAATTTGGACCCTAACGATAGCGATTCAATAAAAAGCGGAATTATAACGAATCCAAGATAAATACTTGGACAGCAGACATTTGTAAACAGACAATGGAGTGATATTTTTTTGAAATTTTCTTTTTCTGAAAAATGACCTATTCGTTTTCTGAAATTGATATATATTGCTAATATCATTATTTTAGAAGCCTACAAGCACTCCGGATTAGCAATTTTGCTTTATTAGCAAGAGACTGTGATCCACTGACGGTGTTTTAAAGTGTTCTTTTATTTGTTAGTTTGTCAAATATATTTCTAGCAATAAAACATGCCAGCTTTTAACCGGTTACTGGTCGCTTCATGCCAATGAAACTGCTCAGAGTGATTGGTTATACGTAGTGATCGACCGGGGCGGAATTTTTGCTGATGCCGGGGCCGGGGCCGGGGCCGGGGTAGAAAAATTTGCCCCGGCCGGGGCCGGGGACGGGGCAGGCGAAAAATTAAGCAGAATTGTAATTTTGGTCATTATTTTCAAATAAAAATTAACATTTTTACTGTTAATTATTTGGTTTATGTAATGAATAGTCACATTTTAGAATTTAAGTACTTTTTGAGTAAAAAAAATTATTTTTTATTACACAAAAGTTTTTTTTTCTAAGCAGAACAAAATTTTTATTTTCATATTTCAATTTTTTAAACCTAAATTATTATTTTATTTACATAATATATGTACACTTTCACATAATTATTAGCAGTATATTCTTGTTTATAGCAATATTATACTTAATCGCAAACCATTTATGTTATTTTTAAAAAATGCTTTACAAATAGAGCAAACCATTTATGTTACTTAAAGAATGCTTTACAAATAGAGGAGAAGTTAAAATACTTACAAGGAGTATGTTTTGATCAGTAGAGCAAAACGTGGTAAAGAAACTAAAATCAAAACTGGGTACAAGTAACAAAAATATTTCAAAATAACAAAATCTCTTCATATTAAAATATTTTTAATTAAATATGCTGGTACCTAATTGGCCGTAAAAGTTAAGAATACTAGTCTTGCTTGAATGTTATTTTAAAGAAGAACTTTTACTCGAATTTCATTTGCACACCACTATTTAACATTTTTTTAGTTTAAACATATAAAAAGGGTTAAAACGCACCTTTTTATTTTAAAAAATAACATCATTTTTAAAACTTTATTGTCAATTTTTGTAAATTAAAAAAACACTCTTTTTAAGTTGTAAAAAGTAAAATATTATTTTGCGAGTACATGAGACTACTCGCTTTCTACAGTGTGAGCTGTTTCAAGTTGATTGTTTTAATGATTTTAATCAAATTATTTAATTTTAGCCAAAAATTATAAAATTAACGTCATGTAAACTTTTTCAATGTAATTATTTTCGTGACTTTGCACTACTTTTTATAATTTTTCGAGATTTATCAAAAACATAATATAACCCAAAAAATTTTTGATTATACACTAGGTTTTTTAATAAAATTATGCAAGAAAAAATGCAACATTTTAAGCGTACGCGACTTTCTGTGCATATACCACTGATTTCTTGCGAAGAGATTTTTTTGCAGTCAATAATTGTTTTTTCATGTAGCGCTTGAAGCATCATCAGCTTGAAACATCAGCTTGAATTTTTTTAACGTAACAAAATTTGAAAAACAATTTCCAATATTCACCTAAAAATAAACGCAAGAATATATAATCCAAGCAAATATGTCCAGTTGTACAATAAACTGTTCTAATCAACTCACACATGATCGAATTTAAATAATCGAATTTAATCATCATTTTCTGCTAATTTTTTGCACAAAGCGATTTAGTAAAATAGTCTTAGAAAAAACGAGTTTTTTGGTGTACGAAATATAGCTGTGCGAGAAAAGTTTTATTAAGTGCTCAGAAAATAGCTTGCGGGTGAAAAGTCACAAGTGCAACATTTCTTGTAAAATTTAGGTAAAAAAGTGCCTGTCTAGCCGAAAATCCTCTTGTTTTATATATTTTTGATATTAGCAATGCTATTAAAATAACTCCAATATATGAAAATACGTCTTGTGATTATAGAGGCAAATAAAACCTAGCTGACCTCGATAATTTGCAGTATTGAATCGACTATTTAACAATAAAATCATTTAAAATTTTCAGTAAAAATGGTTTTATATTTAAGATTAAATACCATATTTAAACAATTATTTATCAAATTACACAATTTGGAACAAAAATACAATTTTTTAAAGCGTGAAAGTTGACTAATTTATGTATATTTTTTGAAAAGCAGGAATTAAAAAAAATTATGCGTTCCAATTCGTTTATTTAAAAAAATTTTATAACCGCACAATTTTAATTGATCCGTTAACGTCTCTTAGACAAACTTACTAGAGGTCATCCAGATATAATTCAACCATAGATATCTACTGTCAAACTCTCATCTTGTAAATAAAATCTACAAACGGCTTTTAATACTCAAGAAATCTTTAAATTTTTAGAATAAGGATTCGTGATTAAAATAAGGAATCTTAATAAAATAAAGAGGCTTTAGAAAATCTTAATATAGCATAATAAACAATAAATATCCTAATATTAAAACAATTAAATTAGCTCTGTAGATAAAATCTTGTATAATATTTCACTGTCAAAAATATTTAGAAGCGCTTTAAAATTTGCATTCTTAGGGGTCCTTACCCCGGTTTGCCCCGGCTCATTTGACAGCTAAATTGCCGGGGTAGAGAGAATTGCGTTTGCCGGGGCCGGGGCCGGGGTGAAAAAAAGTACCGGGGCAAGCCGGGGCCGGGGCCGGGGCCGGGGCGGGGGCCCCGGTCGATCCCTAGTTATACGGAATATTCAACTAATTAATGGTTTTTTAATATATTTTTTATGATTTTTAATGATTTAATATTTATGTGATGACCAAACAATTTTTTAAATTCATAGAATACGTAACTCATTACTCAGTATAATAATATCGCTAGTTGGTATGTGTTTAAAATCATTTGATATGTTGCTTTTTTTAAAATTTAACATGTTGCTTTTGACATTTAATATGTTGCTTTTGTCAGAACATTGTCAAACTTTTTTGTCAAATTGTTTTGCGGTGCATTCTTAAATAGTATTCCGACTCATGGTATTCCGCGTTTAGAGTCCAGTTTTTTAACTTTCTGTGATAGACACAAAAAACCCCAAGGACAAATAAATTCCTTGTTTAATATTAAGCACTACCCTACCAACTGAAATTATGATTTACAATGTCTAGCCTAGCCCAAGCCTAAACCTACTCATCTTACTGGATATATTTACAATTCACAAGTTTGACATATAAAAACTCAGTGAAATCTTAATATTCTTATAGATCTGTTTTCCTAAAAAAAACTAACCACCTCAAAAATCAATGCATTATTATGTAAACCTTAGTCTTTAGTATGGAAACGAAAACTAAAAAGAACCCACAAAAAAATTTTAAAATTTTAGCAAATAGTTTCAACGCATGGAACTAAATATAAAATTTTTATTAAAAAAATTATAATTACTGCAAAAATACTAAATCTCATGATTTATAATAAAAGCTACTATGTGTTTTCATTATGGTAATTAAAGAGATATTATCTAACTACATAACGGTGTAACATATTTTACTGTAATTCGATCTTCTAGTTTTATTTATATGTAAAAAGACTTTTGATATTTATAAAAATGAATCATATCTGAATAGACTATTAGGCGTTTTTGATAGACAAGTTACTCTGGACTTAAATTTAACTTCTGTATATCGTTTTTTTGCCATTACGACTGTAATGTAAAGAGGCCGTGATTTGACAGCCCGGCTTAGTTCAGCCTGACCCGGACCGCGCATGTAGAGTTGTGCTAGTTAACTTACTAATTACAAGTTAACTATTTAGTAGTTAACTTACTAGTTGATAATTTTGAGCAATTAACTTACTAGTTAATTTACTAGTTTACATTTTTGACCAATTAATTTACTGGATAACTGACTAGTTTAAACTTTAAGCAATTAACTTACTAGTTAAATAGCTAGTTAGCTGGAAAACACTAGTTATTTCAACTAGTTAAAACATTTTTTGATCAAAATATAATTATATTCTGTCATTATTTTTCCGGTTTCTACTGCGCAGCTGGCTAAAAGTTTATAATTTTTATATTAAATAGTAAACAATTTGTCATTATGTTACGATTTTATCATATTTTACAGGGAAAAGCAGAAATTCAAAGAAAAATTATTGTATTTTTTAAAGAAGTGATTTCTTGGACTAAAATTAAGAAATATACTTAAAAAACAATATTCTATCTTTAATTAAACAATAAAAGCGCATCACGTTGGAAAATTTTTTAAATAAGCTGATATAGTGTTAAGCAAAATAAAAGCTATCTTTTACTGTATTTCAGCTATTAAATAAAGAACGCTAATAATAGCAACACAAAAGTTACTTCGAATGCGTTGATAAAACTACTAACAATTGATTCAATTGATCTTAATATTGAAATCTTTTTTAAACAGTGCCTGCTTTATTTATGCGGCTGACTATGATTGACTTATATCTGTATCGTAAATTTGTATGTATAGGATCACAATTGACCAATCACAATTGTGCAGTTATACAAAGTTTTAAAAAAGTAATTGGAAGACAATATTTTTTATTTCTCGCTTTTTTCAGGAAATATACAAATTTTAGTCAGCTTTAGCCCTTAAAAATAAGGAATTTTGTTCAAAATTGAGTAATTTAATTTTTAATACTAAAAAAAAATTTCATCTTTAATATTAAACAGTTTTTTTCTGGAAAATTTTTAATTGTTGTTAAAGAGACTATTCAATTGAGGTCCGCCAGCTTTGAGTTGCCAATAAGAAGACACCCCTCACCGTAAAAACTTACCTCCTATACGGGTATATAGCTGTTTACAATCCAGCTATATATAGCTGTTTATATCGCTGTTTACAATCCAGCTTAATTTGTAAATAACCGGGAGGACGAGGACGCCTGCAGCGCGTCATAGTATTACACATTTCCATGTTCATTTTCTTTTGTTTTTATGTTCTTTTTTTTGAGTTTAAAATTCAAACCAAAAGATAACAAACATTTTACTCTTTAGTTAAAAAAGGAAATAAAAGTTCAATTTCTTATTATGCATAAAGCAAGCTTATTTTCTGTGTGTTCTGTTTTTTTGATAAATTAATAAGAAAATGAATAAAAAAAATTAAGGGAAACAGAAAAAAACCAAGACTTAAAGACATGAAATATTTTTTTTAAAGCAAAAATAGTAGAAAGAGCATATCTAAAGATAAATTAATAAACAGATTAATAAACTGCATAAAGTGCTAAAATAAACCGAAAATTTAAATTCAATTAAAAAATACGTTTTGCTCTTATCAATCTCCTAGACGTATTTTTTTAATAAACTCCTTAAGGTGGAACGATACAGTTAGGATACCCTGTCGGTTTTCGTGTATAACTGGTGCCGTACGTAACGGATATAAGCAAACTATATGTTGAAAGAAAGGGTATTTTTTTCCGGTCAGTTCGGTATCCTTAACACTTTTAATGGACTATTTCACGCTGAGATATGCTTCGTTGAAAAAAGGCATTTTAAAACAGTTTTTCCCAATTTAACAGAACCAGAATTAATATCATGTAATAAAAATTTAACTTAAGTTAGATACACCAATTGTACATGCCCACAAAATTTTCAGCGAGATCCCTACTATTAAAGTTTTTTAATTTCGTTTTATTACTAAAATTGTTGAAATAAAAAATAAAAAGAAGTGATAGTAGAGATTTCGTTAAAAATTTAAAAACTGGCTCAGAATCATGGTACAACTTCTGTGTTAAAAGTTGGGAACAAACTAATTCCTATCAAATGACTAAACTTTCATTTAAATTTTTTTGATTTGACGTCTAGAAACTAGATTTTTAAACGTTCGTTTAAAACCAGGTTTTAAGGAAGTAACTTAGATGGAGCAGTAGCCGAGTGGTTAGAGCGTCGAACTGTTATCGCGTAGCTCAAGGTTGCAGTCTCTGTGGCATTGTTTGTAACATCAAAAAAATATTATTTTTTTTAAATTTTCACTTTTTAATTAAAAAAAGTGTTCATTATTCAATACTGTATTCAACCCCGAGTACGTTTTTTGAGGTGTTTTTGAGGTAAAACTGCTGGTGAATCGCAACCCCTCTAGTTCCCCCCGGGGGTGGAATTGAAAAACGGAGGTGGGATTCGTCATAAGGACTTCCGAAAACCCCTGAGTACATGTTTTGGGAAAAATTGGTGAAATTTTTGCATCAGTGTACCTTAAGGAGGCAAACAGAAGCTCGTCAGTAGGCGAATTCGCGTCTTCCAAGGGAACATACATGACAAAAACAACCGCATGCATAACGAAAAAACGAAAAAAAAACTAAGGAAAAATGTATGGACAGCAAAGCTAAATTTTGTAATTTTCCCTGGGTCGCTTTGTAATTTTGTAATTTTTTAATTTTACTAATTTTGTAAGTTTGTTTGTGGTATATTTTTTTTGTTCGCATCATTACATTCTTACAGACACAAACTACGAAATTTAGCTTTTTTGTCCATATTTTAGTAGCCATATTCCGCGAAAAAAACACACGCTATAAAGAAATAGTGGATAGGGTAGCAAAAAAATTTTCACCTTACACTCCGTCGCGACAAAGGTTGCAACTGCGAATAGCATTTCGTCGTTACTACGGCAAAATGAGCCACTGTCATTATAAACTACACGTGACTGTGACTCATTCTGTAGTTAATATGATCTTGTTTTAAATATAAAATGAGTCACAGGCACACATATTTTATACGAACTGTGGCTTATTTTGCCGTAGTAACGACGATTTTTTAACGCGAAAACGAACGGAAAAAATTTATCCGCTGTCCGAAGTGACCCCAGTATGAAGCAGTCATCCGGCTTGTTACATGTCGCTAGCGATAAAACGGCATAGAAGTTTTAAATGCATTTTAGAAAGAATATGTGTGTTGTAGTGTAATAAAGAATGTATCACTGTATAAATTTATTTCCTTATTTATTTCCTTATAAATTGTGACAGTTTTTTATAAATCCCGAATTTTTATTTATTTAAATTAAATTAAATTACTTTATTTATCCCAAATTTATCCTAAATCCCAACCAAAGAGTCTAATTTGAAATATTTATGATGCAAGAATAGAAAATAATTTATACTACATACACACACACACACACACACACACACTTTCTTCGTTAATAAACAGCATGTAAGTAGTTTAAAACAGCCTAAACTTGATAAAATCTGTTAAACACTAAAGCTAAAGTCTTCCAGGCTGAAATTAAGGGCGTAACCGCTCTCCGCCAGGAAGAAATAAACAATAAACTGCGAGCGAGAAAATTTAAAAAAAAAGTTTTCAGCAGTTATGTAACCAATTATTAATTAGTTGCGTCATGTGTTTCTCTGCACGTGATATTTTCTCAAAAAACGAGTGGTTACTTTATCACTCATCTATTTTCACCCTGATGGAATTTATCTTTAGTCAATTGGTTTGCTTTTATACCTGTCGAACTGCTTGATATAACTTTTTTCATGTATGAACAAAAATTTGTGTACTTTGTAATATTTTTTATTGATAAACGGATGGGAGGATCAAAATTTTCATTGATTTTTTAATTGAAAATGTTTCGAGTTTTTTCGCTCAGTTAATTAATGGCTTTAGATTACTCTTCAAAAGTATTTTTTATTGTGGGAACTTGTTGCCGAAGGATTTTGAGCTTTTTAGTCAAAAATGACAAAATTAAACTCGAATATTTTTCAAGTAATTGAAACCCAGGCATATGCCTTAGCCTGATTCTAAGTCCGCGTTTTTATTTATGCAAGTTTTGATTGTTTAAATTTTTTTATGATTTTTTGACGTTTCGTAGACCTTGTACCGTTTTGTTTCAATATGCTTTCGTGTATCTAATGTCTTAAAATAGTTTGAAAATTTAAAAAGTCCATCTGTTGCATTTTCTTCCCATTTTCTTTGTCCTGTTTTTATGCGCGCAAGTCCGCCCGCTCCGGCAGTTTATTAAAAAAAGATTCCCGCCCACATTGGACAATAAGTCCGAGGGCGGTCCCCTTTGTTCCTGACATTGTTTTCGTTTTCTTCCGGGGACAAAAGAGTCCGAGGACCCAATTTCCCCTCTCGTCCACGCGAACAAACGAAGGTTGACCCTTTTACGCTTATTAACTTCATAAAAAAAGTTTTTTGGCTGAACAAAAAAAAGTTAATTTTTGACTTGTTTATTGAAATTTATTTTTATTTAAACTGTTGCGGAAATACGCGTAAAAGTGTATTTGGAAAGAATATGTATTGTGTTATTTTTATCGGTTTACGCGCCGCAAATTGTTTCAATTTTAAACAAAAAAAATCAAATAAATTTTAGGTTTGAATAAAAAAAGGTTAAATATGGAAAAGCAAAGAACGCTACAGAATATAAAGTACAAAAAAATAAAACTACGAAATAGAAACTGCTGAAATATAAACTGTTAAACAAAAAAAAAATTATTTGGTTCCACAGGATCCCATACCAACGGAAGTTTGGTCTAAACAAAAATAAAAGGAAAGCAGAATATCTTCATTACTATAACACAATAAGTCAAAATCTATGTAAAATACCAATAACTGTGACTTATTTTATTTTTTTAACAGAACCCAATATAAAGTAATGAGTCAGAGTCACGTTGATTTTATACTGATGGTGATTCTTTGTGTTGTAGTTTGACGACTTTTTTATGTGACCACGCTTCGTTCGGTCACAAGCGGGTCAAATTTGGTACCCATGAGACAATACTTTGATGGATGAATGTTTGAATTGGAACACGTTTTATTTGTTTCTAACAAACTACATAACTGCTTGGTATGAAGTTTCAATAAAAAAATTGAGGACATGCTGCCATAAATTAATTTTTAACCAAACAAACCGCAGGATCTTCGATTTGATGTTAAAAATGAATTGCGCACGTAATTTTGATTAACCACTATTAAACTATAAGCCCTCCTTTGATGTACATAAAATCTATATGTGTTAAACTTGGTATTTGCGCTTCTTGACACCAAGTTTGCAAGAGTTTCAATCTTTGGTCCATCGGCTCATTGTAAAAGGAGCAGCGGTTTGTTTCAGAAGACATAGGAATATTGTTCACAAGAGTGTTCCTTTAATTTTGGTCAGTGAATTTTGCTTTTTGCTGATCCAGGGTCAATATTTTATCTAAATTATCCAAAGCACCAAAGCAGAAGTTTAAATTTGGATGAATCTAAGGTTTTTTCGCTATTATAGACTTTTCGACCTTAAAAGAGCACTGTCTAATCAAATTCCTATATCCGAAATGCTCTTATCCCAAACCGAAGTGCTCTTATAATACAAATTGTATCTTTAAATTATTCGAATTTGGAATTTGTAGTTGTCCACACCAAGATTTTTATTTTAGTAGTTTAAAATATTTTTTGTTAAGGTTGTCAAGAGTAACATTAAAACAAATACAAGGGAAATGGTTTATTTGTTTATTATATCAAATCTATAAGCAAGTAAAAACTAGTGTTTTTTTGCTTAGCTTTAAAAAAGTTTGATTTTATAGCTAAACATGAGAGAAAGGTGAACTTTCGAGAGTGAAATTTCAGTCCTATTTGCCACACAAGGGTCGTAAATTTGCACCACAGAAAGACCGAATTGTCTCACGACCGGTTTGTCTCCCCAATAAAAACTTTGACACCATTTCCATCTGCGAAAAAGCAGAAACGCGCTAAACCAACAAAAAACGAGATGTGGATAAGTATTGCGAGAGGCAAGCCAGTTCCAGACACTTTAACGATATGGAAATTCTATTTTTGATTAAATAATTTCAGGGACGCCTACAATTAGCATAAAAATTTAGCAGCAGAAAAAAAGCAGCATAAAAAGATACAGCAGATTAAAATTGAGATGTTAACATTCTAAAAGTAAGTCCATAAAAACAGCATTTTACCAATATATGTGGTTCAAAATTTTTTAACCACTATGTCAAAAACCTATTTTTTTATGTTTCTAAAAAGCACGACAAATTATTTTAAACTGTTTGTTATAATTATTAAATATGGGGGAATATTCCTCTTGGTTATGCAAAATCAAAGCACTTATGCTCTAATAGAGCGATATAAGTTAAAAGTTATGTCTAAAACAATTTGTTTGTAAAATCTCATGTGACCCTGTTTTTTTTGTTTTTGGCGTTTGAAGGTTTGTCCTCGAGATATAAAGAAAGGTTTGCAAAATAATATGCTAGTAATTTCATATATGATATAACGCCTAAGAACTAAAATTCATTAGTTTAAACAATACGCACGAGTAAGACGGATTAATTTTTTCATTAAAAATATTTTGATATCCACGCTGAATTGTTGTTTTGCCGGAAAATAATGAAAAAAGCAGAATAGCAAAAACAAAGTTTAAAATTCTGTTTTATAAACATAGTCGAATGATTTGATTTCGCTTTAAGTTAAATATTTAAAATTTTTTACAGACCTACAAATTGCAAATACATATAAATACTGTACGGCGGAAGTGGTTGTTTTAGTCGTTCGCGGTTTGGTTTAAACACCAGTTCACTTCCCAATAAAAATGAATATTTTAATTTGAAACGAGTTAATAGCGACATTTAATCTTATAAACAAAGAGTGCACCATATTGTTTGCAATATGGTGCACTTTTTCTTTATGCAAATCAATATCTCTTTGACACAGTACTGTCGTTTTTTAATTTGCGCGCAAATTGTCATACGAATTTCAAATTTTTACATTCGTGAAAAGAGGGAATTTGGAGAGGGTATTGGTTGATTGAAAAAATTAAAATTTAAATGTTTAGCTTTCAGCTTCTCCTTTATGCTTTTTAATTTTAATTACCAACTGAAAATTTGTGCCTTAATAAAAATCAGATATTTTTCCTTTAAGTTTGATAGTGATTAAGCCTAAGCCAGCGTCAATTTTCTTTTTTTTTGGTGTAAGAACGTGCTGATGCGCCTGAAACTGGCGTAAATTTGAAAAATCAGGGCCGAACCGCCCTCCGTGCTGCGTTACCACAAAGGCGCAAGACATAAAAAGGCCGGTGTCAAAACGTCCTAAGGCCACCTCCAACTGGTTACAAAAAAATCTCTCGGCCCCATTGAAATTGGGGAAAAAAGCGAAAGTTCCACTGCGTTTTGGAAAGTCAAAGTCAACCCGATAACTGACACTTATTGAAGGGATTTTATGATTTTCATTCCGGCCGGAGTTTAAATTTAAAACTCCTAATACAAAACCGGATGGATCGATAAATTTAGAGGTGAGCTCGAACAATGGATGGAAACGGCCATTATTGCCAAATGCGTTTTATCGAACCCGGTTCTATAAAACAATCGCCCCACTAGAAAACGCCCCAAGCGGTTTTTTCTATGAATAAATATTTTACGATTTTTACCTTTCCTGTGTTTTTTAACGAAATAAAATTCGCAAAAGACGAAACGGTAACAAACTTTTTTACTATTATTTGGAGCTGGATTTTAAGGCAAAGGAAACAGATTTTCGCCGTAGCACATTACAATTGGGATCAAACATACTTTTTAACGCCACCATCTCAATACAACTAAGTAACCAACATAAAACCAAATAACTAAAATCTTGAAAAAAAATAAATGGGGTCCATTTGGGCAGAGTCTTATACCGCACACTTACTGTTAAATATATGTTTCATAAAAATAAGAAAAAAACATATTTTGCTTGATTTAATGGTAACAGAACCAAAGTATTCCTCGACTATAATACGCACGGCACGCACGCACGCACGCACGCACGCACGCACGCACGCACGCACGCACGCACGCACGCACGCATGCACGCACGCACGCACGCACGCACGCACGCACGCACGCACGCACGCACGCACGCACGCACGCACGCACGCACGCACGCACGCACGAACGCACGCACGCACGCACGCACGCACGCACGCACGCACGCACGCACGCACGCACGCACGCACGCACGCACGCACGCACGCACGCACGCACGCACGCACGCACGCACGCACGCACGCACGCACGCACGCACGCACGCACGCACGCACGCACAAACGCACGCACGCACGCACGCACGCACGCACGCACGCACGCACGCACGCACGCACGCACGCACGCACGCACGAACGCACGCACACACTCACACACACACGCACGCCCGAATGCACGCACGGACGTACGCACGCACGCACGCACGCACGCACGCACGCACGCACGCACGCACGCACGCACGCACGCACGCACGCACGCACGCACGCACGCACGCACGCACGCACGCACGCACGCACGCACGCACGCACGAACGCACGCACACGCTCACGCACGCACGCACGTACGCACGCACGGACGTACGCACGCACTTACGCACGCACGCACGCATGCACGCGTGCACAAACGCACGCGCAAACGCACGCACGCATGCACGCGTGCACTCACGCACGCACGCACGCACACACTCATGCACATACGCATATACGCACGCACGCACGCACGCATCCACGCTTGAATGCACGTATGTACGCAGGAACACATATACGCACGCACGCACGCACGCACGCACGCACGCACGCATATCTGTCATCTACTTCGTTCAGTTACGTATTGCTGTCCTCGAGGTGTCATTCAATGGGTAGTCAACTTGTTTCGACATATAATTGCAGATAATCTGAAAAGATGTTATTGGGGAAAAGGTAAATAGATTTTTAGGTTATTAATAATTTTGTGCAAGTAAAATAATACATTGTTAATATATAGACGAGTTCTGAATAAGCGGCTTTTATTGTACGAGAAAGGGTACAAAAAGAAAAAATAAAGTTTGAAAAAATTCTAATTTTCTTAGTTTATTTAGTGTAAACCTATGCTTAAATAAAATTGATACACGATTAAATTTTCACTAAGTTAAAGTGCTTTAATATATCAGTTTGTGCTAAATAAGTTTTTGTTTTTTGATTAAACATCACAATAGTTAGAAAGCATCACTAAAATAGTATTTTCGTGAACAATGATTTTGAATTAACAAAAATAAAGTTGAAATTGGTGCTTTGAAACTAATTTCCAACCTACATAGGGTTTTCTTAATGTTTTGATTTTAAAAGTATTCAAAATTTAAAAATTAATTTTAAAAAGTCCATTCCAAACTTTTAAGTAAAGCATTTTTTGTAATTGAAACATTAAAAATGTGGGAACCAAGCGCTCCAGCAGCGTCGTACCTACGAAGCGGCAAAAAACTAAAAATCCTCAAAAAATAGTTTTGCTTTTGTAATATTAAGAAATATTTACGAAATTTTGAAGAGAAGAAGTCGAGATATTAAACCAATAAATATTTGAAATATTTCAAACCGTAAAATGTACTAGTCGCTCGCTGTTTCTCAATTTCCTCCCTACATATGATTGGCGCTAGCTGTATTGTACCCTCTTTCATACACTAAAAAACCCTTATTCAGAACTAGTCAATATACGAAAAAAATAATTTTAAAGTAACTTCTTAGAACAGCGTATTCGCTGCATTAACCTTTCCAATTCGGGCTAAATGTAAATTGTGTGTCGCTTCTCTGTGTATAAGGGAAGTGATCTTCCTCCGGCGCTGCAATGTTTGTACTGAGCAGTACTGACTGGTGTGTATAGGACACACTTTTTCGCCTTAATAATCAGACAGTGTTAAACTTTGCGTCTTAACTGTGCAAGGCTGGCATTCTGAAAGGTACACTTAACATATGTTTATTAGACTCGTTAAAAATCTGAAAACATTAAGATCACATTTTGACAATTAAGAAAAGTTTTAATGATTGCAATTATCCATGTAAAAGGAAGTACAAAAAAACGTGTTAATTAAAAACATTAAATAAAAAAGTCCACATAGTCCTAATTATGGGCATTGGCCATACAAGGCAAAATATTCCTTATTAATTGATTAAAATATAACTTTTTAGTTATAAGTATAACAAAAAATACAATTAATTTTTAGGTATGCGAAGCTGCTCAAGGTGTTTTATTGGATCTTGCCAATAGGGAAATTCAATCTCTACCAACAATGATTCCAGTTTACCGCAACTTCATACTTCATTATGGTCTCAGCAAACGACCAATAGTGACCGAAAATTACGTGGAGAGCAATATGAAGGTATTGTAAAGAATTAAAAAATATTGGTCTTCCTATTTCCTGTCATGCAATGTCAGGTCTGATGTATTTCAACCATACATATTTTTAGCCTCAAGCAAGAGCCAGTTTTTTATATATTAAATTTTAAAACTAAGACTTAAAAGTTGGCTGGAACCTGTAAACATTTTCTGATTGATATCAATTAACAAAAAATTATTGAACAAAATTTATTGTATTGGATTTGACTAAATTACTTGGAAGATTTTATTGTTTAGTATGTAAAACAGAAAAGAGTATAAACATAATTTGGTATTTTTTAAAAATAAATGTTCTTGATCGTATTTAGTTGAAATGTTACTTTAAAATAGGAGTTTACTGAGTAAGAATATAAAATATAAGCTCTATGTTGAGTTTTAATAAAACTTAAATGCGAAAGACAGTGTAACTTCATCAATATGATTTAGCAGTACTGTAGGTGCGTACTAATCTGAAATCGATCTGATTGCTCTCTGACTATTAGTCCGTCTACAATAACCACTACATTGCACACTCTAGAAAAAAATCAACAAAAGATATTTTTACAACTTATTTTTAGGCGGAAATAACCTGGCAAAGGGGAGAACACCACTACATTGCGGAACTCTAGAAAAAAATCAACAAAAGATATTTTTTACAACCTATTTTTAGGCGGAAATAACCTGGCAAGGGGAGAATAGCACCGGTCTTGAGCCCAGCCCCCTTCCTGAAGTTGAAACTTTGGCTAACACGAGCAGGATGATGTACTTATGGGTGTCCGATTACGTGCTGAACACTTTTTTCCTGAGCGCTCACAAGCATGGGGCTATTCAACTGATGATAAACAAAAACGTCGATCCGAAAGTCGCTCTTTTCCTGAAAACTACCTGCGAAGTGTTTTGTATCGGCAATATTATTAAGGAAATCGGTCAAAAGTAATAGATTAATAATATTATACTATACTAAAGCTGAGGTCTTGCAGGCTGAAATTAAAGGCGTAGCCGGCCATGGCAGGAAAAAAATAAGGAATTAACGTTTATACGAGCTAAGAAAATTTACAAAAAAATAGGCAGTGGTTATGTAAAAATTATGTATTTAGTTGCGTCACATGTTTTTCTGCACGCGATATTTGCTCTAAGAAAGAGTTTTACTTGAACACCCCGCTAAATTCACTCGAATTTATCTTCAGTGACTTTTGGTATATGCAGTATTTTTTAAGCAGATAGACTATTTAACTTTAATTAAAGTATTGATTCATACTTCGTTTAAAGTTTCCAAATAACAAAATCAATTCTTGTTTCGAATCAAGAGACATTTTTAGTGTGTTCGACGTTTTTTATTTGAAATTAAAGTATATAGTATAAAATACCTTTAAAGGGCCTAAAACCAAATGTTGGTTTTACAGTTGAATATTTTTGAACGAGAAGCACATGGCTGTACTAATCACTACAGTTGAATTACGGTACTTAATTGTGCAGTTCCTAAAAACCTGGTAGTGAAATGACAAACAAATTAAAGAGAAAAAAAAATAAACGCAAAGCAAAACAGATAAAAATAGACATACCAGTTTTTTCCTATCTGACCTGTTTTTATGTTTGTATTGTTGCCGCACGGTACTGTATCAACGCCCGTGGTCAAAAATGAGAATTATCAACAAGATTAATCGCATATTAAAGAAAAAACGGTGGAGGTGTTGCGGTCTAAAAACTGCTTTATAACACCCCATGCAGTTTTTTTGTTTGTTTTATTCCGCTCTTATTGGTTTTTCCTATGTTTACGCATGCATTTTGAAACCTTAGTAGGTTTGGCCATGGCAAACACAATGGGTTCCACAAATAACATTTACGTCTCCGACTATTGGAATTCACTGAGCGATACGCCGAAGAAATGTCGCTAATTTTACTTGGAATATTGAGCCCCAAAAAAGTCGACGTGAATACACAGCACTTTGTTTAGTTAAGGCCCGTTCACACTTTTGCACAATGCACAATGCACGATGCATAATGCACAATGCACGATGCACAATGCATTATAGTACCTGTTCACACTTACGCACAATGCATAATGCATCAAAACTAATTTTCAGCCAAAACTATTGTTAAATACGGTTTAAAATGCATGTTTCTCTTATTAAAAAACAAAACATAACAAAGTATAGCGTTGCTGCAAATCCAAGCTGACAACAAACTCAAATTAACCGATGTTGGGATACACAATCCTGATTATTAGTCAGCAAAGCTAAAAAAAGCCAAAATATAGTCCCAAAATCCCTCTTTTTGTTTATTTTGCATAGAATTATGTTTTATATTTTGTTAACCGCAAAAATATGTTTTAAATTTTATGTATAATGAAATGTAAATTCGTTTGTTCATGAATATTTATTATTTGATTCGTTTTTTAAGCAGAAGAGTTCTTAACGTACGTACTTTGCGAAAAAAGTGCATACAAGTTTTCGAAGCGCACTGCTACTTGCACAAGACTTGGAACGCCGTTCCAAGTCCGATAATGCATTGTGCATTGTGCATCGTGCATTGTGCGTAAGTGTGAACTCTTATTTTTGGGGTTTTAATGCATTGTGCATTGTGCATCGTGCATTGTGCATAAGTGTGAACGGGCCTTTAGTTAATAAACTAACTAAACGCCAACCCACAATGTATCCGGCGTATAAATTCCCCCGCGACCAGCATTATAGCTGTGTACACTAAACTATCGTTCTTTTTACAATTAACTCTCGCCTTTTTCAGATATCCAAATCGCAGCGTAGACCTTCACATTCACACGGACAAACCGCCTATAGCCGAGATTCACAACAACTATTCCGTTATCAACGCTTCCGCTTTCGCTGATGCTTACGCTGAAGCCGACGAATTCAACGCAGAAACGAGAATGTTCCGATTGTTTATAAATTTCATGGCCGAAATAAAGTTTGCCATGAGAGGTTAGCAATTTCAAACTGTAAAACATAATCCGATTTGGACGAAGTGCCTGATTTTTGAGATTACCTTTAGTGCATAACTGCGTAGCTGACTAATTTTGGCGCAATCGATCAAAGTCACATAAGGAGTTATTTCCATACGTTGTGGTTTAATTTGCATGACAATAGTGAGCGTGCAGTTAATTGGCCATTTCGTATGATGTTTAGTTTAGCAAAAGTACGTTCAGTAATTTTGTTCGTGTTCCAACAAAAAATTAAAGTGATTCGACAGTTGCAAACGCACTTTTTTCCACACTTAAATATCTCTTATGTGACTGTGGTCGATTGGGGCGCGAATATCTAATTAAGGCATGCCTTAAGTGGGGCGCGTCCCACTTATAGCATGCTTTACTTCGAGATTTCGTTCAAGAAATTTATGTTATTAAGTATTTATTGTTTTATGTTTATATTGTTTTATTAATAGTATTAAGTTTAATTCTAATCTTTCATCAAGATTATTATTTACACTCTACGGTTTAAAAATTTTCCTTTTCAGTTTATCACATCATAAACATAATATATATTTATAGGCCCACTAGTGGTCGGCAACATTCAGATCGACACATTCGAGCTCCAACTGGTTCAAAGTAACATCGGTAATATCACGGAGTCCCATTTGATGCCGTTGGAAAAAATAGCCAAAGGTCTGCTGACCAAATTTGTCAACACCATGTTCGGTCGCGGGATCCGCGTTCCCACCGTCGATAACGTCCGATTTCTCCAGCCGGAAGTGTCAATGCTGGAGCGGACTCTGCAAATAGAAACGGACATACAATATCTTCACTACTTCCCCAAAACGTTGTTGCAAGATTACAATTAATTTCAAACTGTGCGTAGAGCATTATGTTTATCAGGAAAAACTTTAAATTTATTTCTAGTATATTTATTATCTCAATTGCTTTAGCTTAAAAATTGCGCTGCAATTTTTTATCTAATATAAACACATTTTTCCTGAGAAAAATTATTTAAATATTTTTATGTAAAATAAAAAAGTGTTGAAATAATAAAATGATGTCACAAGACATAAAATGTAAAGTAGTTACATTTTATGTGTTCTTAGAGTACCGTTTATTTTTATTAATAACTTCAAATCGAATTTTTTTCCCTGAATTAACTTTATTGTAACCTAGGGGGATTAATTCGTTTTTTATTTTTATTTTTTCTGTTGCAATATTCAATTATATTGTAGTGAAATGCTCTTTTATCAATATTCTAATAAATTTATACTTCATCAGTTTCTACTCTTTTATTAGTTTATATTTTTGTTTTTGTCTTTTTAAAATTAATCGTTACAAATCTATATTCTATTTATTTATTTTTAAAAATATTTTATTTTTCTTGAATTTTTATTGAAGTTTTTTGTTTAATAGCATTAAATTGATTATGATAACTGATTTCATTTCTGATAAACCTTATATTTGACTATTGCTTGTTACTCTCAAAAGTTAATTTTAAAAAATATTAAGCGTACTACTTTATTTCTATATATTAAAAGTATACATTCACTAAAATTAAGTCAATCACTTGACGATATACTTTAACGTTTACTATTCCGTATATCAAATTTTAGCAAACAATTTCATACAGTAAATATTATTGTGTAAATTACAGTTTCGCCTTTTGATTTTTTTCTGTAAAATCTAAATAAAATTAATATACTCTTTTGTTTTTCATTAAAAGACGGATATTCAAAATAAATAAATCTATCTTATTTGCAGTTAGTAGTCAAATTAAATGATACCACTCTGTAGAAAAGAAGCTTAGGTAGCTTGATTCCTAATTGAAAAATATAATAATCCGAAACATTAAAAATACTTTTGACATTTTTTAAATCAATCTATTTTGTTTGTAACAAGTGGCAGCATTCATTACCATTACCATTCATACCTGTTAAAATGTAGCCAAAGTTAAAGCTTATTTTGGGGTACCGTACTTTCTTTTCCACAGAACTTCATTAAAATATGTCTAACAGTTTAAGAATTTGATTTATTTAGGATGCCCGTTTTTTAATTTTATTTTTATCTTAATTTTTAATGCGGGTTATTTTGACTAAGAAATTAACAGCAAGTTATCTTTTGTTTGTTTCTTTGTTCAGAATTAAATTTTTTGCTAATATGGGTTTTTGTGTTTTAAAAAATCTGAGGACATTATTATAAATTATTAATCGTTAACAATTTAACCATATCATCTTATAGTTTTTTTGTTTCTTATAAATCAAATTCAATATTATAAAACTTTTTAATTTTAGTAAACAATTTTCGACGTGTTTTATGGCTTGTTCACCTAACTATGTATTAACACAAAGACGTGGGGATGTTTGGAGCATGGTTTTTAGTTTTTGGGTTGCATGAATAAGACTTAAAAAGAAAAGACTTATTAGTTTAGTTTTAAAAAAATTATAAGGATTTTATACCCACCAGGAAGCGAAAAATTAAAAAACGAAAAGTTTTTTTACATAAACACAACTAAAATAATTGAGCATATTCAAAACAGTGCTAAATTTGAGATCCTACCACAGCTATTTTATTTCATTTCGGTTCCTGTTTTTTTTAATTTTTGATTCCGACCATAAAGTAGTTCATTTTTACTCGTCACACTACACACCTGTTAACATAGTATTTATTTTTAATTCTGTTAATATTTATTTGCTTTATTTTTAAATTGCTTGAAATAAAAAAAATTTAAAAAATAATCATTTTATATGTCTAAAACAACCAAAAACACATTTTTTTAAAATTTTTTATCAAATATTATATACATTGTATGTGTAAAAACCTTTGTTGCTTCTCATTTTTTGCTTTCTGGCGGCTTTAGAGATTTGTTTTTTTTTAGGTTTAGAAAGGTAAGTACTGTGTTTGAATTGGCGATATCAATTTTCAAATTTATTCAAAACAGAGTATTTTCAATATCAATAAAACTAAAAATTTAATTTTTTGTAATCTTAGCAAACATAACACCACGGAACAACCTGATTTCTATTCTTTAAAATCTGAACTTTGATCAAAAACCGAATATTGTAGTAAAATTATTGAAACTTTATTAAACCGAAGACAATTTTTGGAAGAAAAAATCTGAAGAAAAAAAGAAATCGCCAGTTAAAAAACAGCTTTAAACTTGAACATAATACCTTTATTGAAAAAATTTCCAGTATATGCAATTCGTTTGTTAATTTTCTATGCATTACATGAATGGGCATTTTATTGAAAGCTTTAATTTAAAATTTTATTTCCTTAGTGTGCCATGAGAAGCTACGGGGCTCACGGGTTGTTTTTCACAGAGTTAAAAAAAGAAGCTAAAATTCCATTTACCCAACACTTGAGTCAGTAAACCCTCTAAACTCGGTGGCGGTGAACAATATCGTAAAATACTATGTTATGTATGTGTGCAGAATGTTACATATTCAAAACAGAATTCAAATGTTTTGAATATAATTTATTATACCGTAACAATACATATTTTTTTTTTTTAATTTATTATACTTCGATTTAATTTATATTTATAATTCAAAGGCTACATATTTTTTTAAAGGTATGTCACACGGTCTGTACGGCAGGCCTCAATCCAATTCTGGCCGGCGTGCGGCTTCTGCCGGGCTGGGCTGGGGGCGGCGCGCTCCGCCGCGCGCGCGGCCGATGCCCCCCCGCGCACCTATATATCTACTTTCGATTTAAATTTATATTTAATAATATCTATTCGTTAAATTGTGTTTTAATAGAGGTTTCCCCATAGTTTGTTACATGCTTGTTCCAAATATTAAAACACTTTATAAATATTTTTGTCTAGTCTTTTACTTGTTATAGTGGTTATTACGTTTGAAAGAAAAGATTACGCTCGTTCTTAAATCAAATTAATTTCGAAACTGTTCTTCCACAAAGCCGTTTCTGTCTAAACGGAAAATTTTACCAATACTATTAGTTTTAATCTATAAACGTTTGTATTTTAATATATCATAAAATTTTGCAAAACTGTAAAAAACAGTTCTATATATTGAGCTATAATGAATGGCTTTTCGGAAATCAATATTGTATTACAAAAAAGCAACTACCATTTGCGTACTTTTCTTTCAAATAGTTTTATGTCATTATGCTTTTGTTTAAATTCATCTTAGCGGTTTTCAAATCGTAATTATGTAATATATATTAGCATTGGCTACTTAGATATGGCAGGTTGACATCACTAGAATTGTATAATAAAGATAAAATATGTCAAACTGCATGGTACACAATGTCGAATGAAAACTACCGTAATGTCTGCATATCTTTTTAAACGCAAATTATCTAATCAATTTAACAGAAAAAATTGAAATATTTGCAGTCATAAAATTTGCTTAATAGAACAATCTTCCGGCATTACGATAGCTTCCGTATAGAATACCATATAGCTTGTAGTTATTTTTATTGTACAGTTGAGGTGGCAACCTGCTTAAAGAATGAATCCAACGTAAGAAACAATTTGCACACAGTTTAGTTAAAAAATACGTTCACAACTGTCAACGCACTTAATTTTTTGTTGAAAAACCGCGCAAAAACTTCTTGATGCACTTTTTCGTAACTAAACATCATACGGAACGGAACGACCAATGAGCTTATGTAAATTATTTCTTGCGTGAGATTCACCTATTTTTAATTGTAAATATTAATGTAAAAATTATTATACTATTATATAAAAAGCTTTCGCAAACCAGGCCAATCGTGATATTTGTTCATAAATAAAATATAATATCAATCTTTTAGAGTCTATATAGTTATTTGTATGTATAACAAAATGCTGTAAATGAATCTTTGTAAAAACATTTGGTATATATTATTTAATCAATTTTCAAACATTATCGGTTCATCAGACAAATAACACCTATCTATCTTACTTTATGTATTTTTGTATATATTATATGACCTATTGTTTGCAGAATTAAACTATTTTCTGTTCTACTTTCACAAATGTTGCTGTTATAAATTCACATCTATGATATTCCATGAATTTTTTTCTGCGCTAGTGAATTTAATCTGTGTTGAAAAACCTTTATTTTATTGTGACAATTGTTTTGTTGGTATAGCAGTCTTATAAGACGCGCAAAAATGTTTATACGCCCCGAAATTCTTCTTATTTAGGCACGAGGAATATAGTGTATTGACATTAATCCACCAAAACTTTACTTTCATACATGTTTGTTCTACACTGCATTCGTAAAATTATTTGAATTATATACAATTATACATAAGTTGTATAGACTCTTTGCAGTGTAACTTATAGTACAAATTAAAACAGAATTTATAATAAACAAATTTTAACAAATTGTAAATAAACAAACAAACAAATAATACATATTATAATGCAATAAAAATGATAATTATTATAACAAACATAAATTATGGCCCCTGCTAAAAAATATCCACTAAGTTTCTTACGGTAGTAATAATATCTTACTGATTGCGATGCTGTTTTGTTATTTGAAACTGTCTGAAAGTATATTTTTGAAATCATTGAAACCTGATAAACTACATGTAAACGTAATGTCAATTTAAATTTTTTATTTTTTCGTCATGCCAGTAGTTTTTTTGTTTTTAAAACAATTAACCACCAAATTGAAAGATTTTAGTCTTAAAATTGCAATTAAATTCTTAAACCTAAGATCTTATTCTAGACTTAATGTAATCTACTTTTACTCAGGCTTGTAGGCAGGCAGGCAAAATTTTTTTGCATTTGTGCATTTTTATGTAGTTGCATTTCGTACTGGAGTTCCAATTTCTATAGTCACATTTTTGATGTAGTCACCATTTGCATTTGCTAGGGACCTACTTAGCCCTAGCAAAAATGTATAACAATAAAATAGAAGAAAATATTATATGGCTTTATATATTACTCAGACACACTTTCTGCACTAAGTAAGACACGCGCTAATTAAAACGTGCCTTAGGTAGGCCACTTAAATTTTCTAATTAGAGTTTTCCTTCTCAAACTTAAAAGGATAATCTCAATTAAGATAATGGCCCTAATTAGGGCCATTCCTAAGGACATTATTAAAACCATAATATGGCCCTAATTATGGTGCTCCTTGTTTGAAAGGGCCCTGAAAAAATCAATTCATAAATCACTTCACTTAAATTTAATTCATAAATTAGTAGATTTGTAAAACTTTATTGATTCAGAATTTTTTCTATTAAAATTTAAATATTCGCGATTTTTTACGAAAAATATAATGAAACAGTTTTTTTCTTCTGTAAACTGATATTTTCTAATGGTTCTAATTGGGCGCACTCTCTAATTAGGATCATTGAGGGCTTTGATAATGGAGCGCCCTAATTGGGGGAGGGGTTAATTAAGGCCTTAAATTGGCATAAGAATAGGATAATACTTTTTGCCCAGTAAAAACATCGGAGTACCTTAGGACGTGCATTTTAAAGCAATATCATGTGCGTAAGCAATATTGAAGTCACATATTTTTTTCATCTTATACTTTTAGTTCCATATCTAGTATAACAAAACTGCAGGTCGAGTGTCCGATCAAATAAATGCAAATGCACGCAAAACATACCTTTGTGAGAAATACTATATGGATATAAATAAAAATAAATGTTTACATAAAAATATAGAAAGCAGTTCTAAAAGAAATTATTTTTGTTTCCTCGAATTTTCAGGAAGTGTTGTTCGGATTATCAATCTTAGTATGCATGAGAGCGGGTGAATAATTAATTTGTGGTTATATTTGTATCTTTTATGTGCTTGCCTTACCAAATGATGTGTCACACATATCACTGAGAAAAATTACTTTAATCACGTAAATATTATATTAATTAAGCACGTATATTTTTATTTTTATCACGTAAATATTATTTTAATTAATCACGTATATTTTTTATTTTAATTTACTTATTGATTTTTATAATTTTCGAGATGTGGCCAAGATTAATAAATTTTAATAATATTTTTTAAAATGAATTTTCAACAGATTCCAATAATAAAAATTTTAGTTTTAGTGGCTTTACAAAATCTTGGCTAAGACTAAGCATGAAAAATAAAACTTTTATTCCATAGATTACAGGGATGAAGTTGCACTTAAATGTTTTAAACATTTTTGCACCTTGTTTAATTAGCACGTTTTTAGTTTCATTAATTAGCTATAAAAATGCTCTGATAATAAAACAGGAAAAAATTTAAAAGGTTGTAATTGTATCTGTTCAAGCAACTATAAATTTGGATAAGTGGCGATTTCAAGAGTGTTAAAGATTGTTGTGAGAAACCTAAAAAATAGGCTCAACTAAGAAATGACATAACTTTCTAGCAGCATTCAATTTTCAATAATAATAAAAAGAAGAAAAATAATTAAATGAGTTTGAAGTTTGAACTTGGGCAATGGATGAATCTCATCGTTTTTCAATAAAAAATTAAGGTGCTTCTACAGTTGTGAACGCACTTTCCAACCCAACCGTATGCTAATTATTTTTTACGTGAGATTCATCCATTATGACTGACTTGTTTTTAAACGCGTGGCGTTGGCATTTCAATTTTTTTTAAAAATTGGCTATAATCACGGGTGGCGCAAGCCCATGTTTATTCTAATCAATAACAAAGCAGGAACATCGATTTTAATGTTTAAACATGTTTTATTTCTATATTTTTCACAAAAATTATGGAAACATATGTTTTGCAAATGCAATTTCATGTTTTCAGTCCATTTTTCTCTGTCTTATAGTATTCCTCTTAAGCAATTACTTTTTATTGTTCATAATATAAGAATTTGTAGAAAGTATGTACAAATAAAAAACAAAAAATAATAATTTTTGAAGTCCTATTTCCAAAATGGGAAATTTTTTTACTTTTTTAAATGTTTTCTGTTGTGTACATTTGTATTAATTTTTGCTTCAAGGCTCAGGCTTAAGATTAACATGTTAAAGTTTTCGATTTTTAAACTGAACAATTTTATGTATGAGAATAAGTTCGGTCTATAAAGTAGTAATTTTTGACTTTATTTATAATTTCGTAAATATAGTTATACTAAAATGTACTATTTTATTTATTAATCAGCTGAAATTTAAAATTTTATCCAATAGGTAAATTCAAAAAATGTTTTTGCCTCTGAGGCTGTAAATTAAGTTCAGCAACTAATCCTATACAAACCAAACCAAGTCACCCAGACACCTTATGAAATCGTTTTTCTAAACGTTAAAAGTTTTTCCCAAAAAAATAATAAACCGACAGGAATCTACTCACACCGACTTCTGACGGATTAATCTTTTTTCGGTCAAAACCGGAAAACCGGCTAATCAATCATTTTTTTCGGGGGAAAATGGGGAAAAAGCCTTACCGGGTTGTTTACACAACCGGCGGGGCTTGGAAGTTTTCTTGTCAACTTGAAACTGATTTAAACGGAAGTTCGCTTTCTTCCGGTATGCCGCATATATAAGCTATAATTGAAAGCGCTCAAGGGAGACTTATCGTAGTCGCGGATGTGTTCGGGAAAAGGAGGAGCCTGAAATAAGGCGGTGATTAACCCCTCTATTAAGTTGAAGATCAGCGGTTATTATGAATAAAAAAAAAAGACTAGCTTAGATTTTTTATTACTTACGACATTTTTGGCTCACATCCTTTAGGCTTTGTCCAAGTTATAATTAGAATGGCATAAACCATTCATAAAAATCTACGCCATTCTTTATCAAAAATCTGCATTTATTCGTTATTGTAGTTCAATTCTTGCGTATAACTTAACGGTGGTACATGGTTTTGTTTTAATTGGAATATTGCACGATATTTTGTTTGGTAAACAACCTAAATGTGGTTTGTCTTCGGTACAAAAATCCTTATTTATGAAATTTTAGTTTTATTGAGCTTTACTATAAATTTTTTTTAATTAGATTTGTGTGATATTCAAAACATAGTCAAAGATTAGGGTCTAGACGCTGAAAATATAAATTTGAAGCTAAAAGCTAAAATCTACATATATTTAAACCTAAGTTCAAATTTTTTTGTCTTCGGCTACAAATTTTGGGATTTTCCAAAGGCTCCAAGTTGCTTACTTAAATCTACGAAAATCCCGCACCCTTTTGGATATTTGAGAAAGTGTGGTGAATATATAGCGAAAATTCAGTTTAGGGTAGATGGAGCCGCGGGAACTTGGACTCAAAAATGAAAATGGCTAAAACTTATGCCTAAGCCTAAGCGAAGCCTAAAAAAAGGTTCACAAATTTTCAAACGGCTCCAAGTTACTTATTTACGGCTCTAAAGTCCCCGTACCGAAAATTCAGGGGATCGTGATTTGTGACTCGTCCATTTTCTAAATTTATTTATTAACATTTTCATAACTGTAGGAGTGGTGAAGGCGTAATTAACATGCAATAATAAAGCCACATGTAAATAAAAATTTTGTACCTATTATTTATGTAGTTTAATAATTCCAGTGCCTCGCAACGCTGCAATCAGTTGTAATCATACCATGAACCAAACACCATACATAAAACCAAACACTATACATAAAAATACCATGAAATGATAAATATTATCGCAGTTTAGCTTGTTGCGGTTGGGCCTTGATCTCGTAACTTTCAAAGCGAAAGACGAACGTTCTGCCACTACACCATAGCCCCGATTATAACTTTTACAAATAGACTCTTTATATACAGAAAAGCGCAACGTAATTAGCATTTCTGGATCTAAAACGCGTTATGCATAAAAAGGATAAAACACATTTTTCTTGTTTTTAATTACGGCTTTTTATTGTTAAAGCATGGCAATTTGTTGTGAGATTTATAGTATTTCTAGAATCGAGTTCGTACAGAAAACAAAAACCCTAAGATGTATCATAAGATTAACAAATAAAATCACAAGCTGCTCCAGTACCAATTGACGAACCCGTTTTACTCCTGTGAAAAAACGGGCGGAATTCCTGGGGCCAACGGAAATTCAATTTTCCTCAGTCACTTTCCTCCCCATTTCTGCCAATTTTATTTCGCTATTACTTTACTCCCAGCGAAATCGGGCTGCGAAAATCGGGTCGACGACTCTGGCGCCTGCAGGCGACCAAAAGGTACAAACAGGTCTTAGTACTAAGACCTTTGAAATTGGAAATTTTATAAAGCCGGAATTTTTCACGAATTTTTAGCGCTAAGCAAAACATGCGAACGAATGCAAATCTGTGACGCCCAATTTTAGTCTCCGTGGCCTAATAAAATTTTTAACAATTTTAGCGGTCGAGGTATGGCTCATATTAGCCAGATCTAGAGACGGTGAAATCTTAAGTTGATAGTTTTTTCGATTATGTATAGCATGTTTATAGCGCTTGTGTATCCGCCGACAGAAGCGAAATAAACAAGCCACCATTTTGGGTTCCTGCCGCCGACCCGACCTGGCGTAATGCAACAAGTTAAAAATGTAAAATATAACAAATTTTGGCCCTTCGACCTGAAAAACCATAAAAATAAGAAAAAAATACGCGGAAGGTCGACTTTGCTAAAATCTTACCCGTTAAGGTCGTTAGAGCCGAAAAATTAGTAACTTGAAACCTTATAAGTAGGGATTCTGAATTCAACGCGTAAAATAATACCTGGGCCTAAGCCCACTCCTAACCATTAACTATTTTTGATTTCAAATTGCATTTAATTTCATTTTCTAATGCTTGTATTATTTATTGCCAAAGATGTAATTGTTCAGAAGGGCAACCTTATAATTATATGTTAATTTATTATACCGTGAAAAAGCGACAATAATTAGTTATGTTCTATTTTTATTGCAATCCAGCAGTAATCAGCAGCATCAGCAGCAAATCTAAGCAATTCTACTGGCACCGTTGTTTTGCTGGATTGCGTGGAAAATTGTATAACCGCTCCTGTGGGCCTCTTTAGGCGAGATAAAGAGTTTTTCTTCTTAATTTTTATATTTTCCTTCAATTCTTTTATGATCATTTTTAGTGCTATATTTTTATATTTATATTTTTTTATATATATATATATATATATATATATATACAACTTTTTTCTAATACTCTCTTTTTCTTATTTTGCACGCACGCACGCAGCACGCACGCACGCACGCACGCACGCACGCACGCACGCACGCACGCACGCACGCACGCACGCACGCACGCACGCACGCACGCACGCACGCACGCACGCACGCACGCACGCACGCACGCACGCACGCACGCACGCACGCACGCACGCACGCACGCACGCACGCACGCACGCACGCACGCACGCATGCACGCAGTCACGCACGCACGCACGCACGTACGCACACGCATACACGTACAAACCCACACGCAGAAATACAAACAAGCATCGCATATATAAACAACGCAGAAAAAAAGTAGACAGAAAGCTGGATTAAATTAGTTTATGTTTGTATCTTTTTTCTTTGCAGACATGCTGTCTATATGTCTAAATAGATAAAAACCCCCAAAAAAACTGATTTGTCATAACAAATGAGGGTTGGAAAAACAACAGCAAGTCACTTAGTTTTTTAAAATTTGGTTTTTGAATTTCGCCATAAATCATCTTCTCGTAGAATAAAAAAAATGTAATTTAGATTGTCTGGCAGCTTTTTTGATTAATATTTTTATATAACATAATTTGAAAAAAAAAACCGTCACGTCTAAACGGAAAAAAATTGACAGATTAGAAATAAATTTGGCCTTAAAATTTTTCTAAAATTTAGTACACGGGAGGAACAAATCTACAAAAAATCGCACTGATTATACGTAAACGTGTTCGGAGTTTTTTAATCCTTAATACAAAAAAGGGCCTATTTAAAATGTTTTTTTTTACTAAAATATTTTAAAATGTTTTTTTTTTTGTTTTTAGGAGTTTTTTTTAAATATTTTTCTATTTTTTAGTAATCTATAAAAATATCAACAGTATACAATTGAACTTCGTGCCTATCCTGTCTATAGGCAAATAAAATCTAGCTGACCTCGATAATTACAATATTGAATCGACTATTTAAAAACAAATCTATTAATTTTTTTTAAAAACAAAAATGGTTTAATTACAAAGATCAAAACCCGTATTTTAATAATTATTTATCAATTTTCTCATTTTGGAACCCGAATGCAAATTTTTAGAGGCTAAAGTTGGTTAATTTAGGTATACAATGTATTTTGTAAAAAGTTGGAATTAAAAAAATTCTAAGTATTTGTTTTTTTAAACGTCATAACTGCACAATTTTAATTGGTCCCCTCATGTCTGCATACCAATTTTCGACATCGGCCAGATATAATTTAACCATAGTGTGCATGCGTGTGTGTGTGAAAAGGAGGTCAATAGTAGGGGATGTCCAGGGTTCGAACATCAAAAGATGAATTCCATCAGAGCGGAATTGGCGGAGTGGTCAAGTAACCACTCGTTTTTTAAGAAAATGCAAAAAAACATGGGGCGCAATTCAATAACCATAGGTTTTCTTACCACTGGCATCTTTTTTATATTTTTCCTGGCTTGCGTGTTTATTTTTTATTTATCTTTGACAAAGAGCGGTTACGCCCTTAATTGTTTTCTGAAAAACTACCTTTAGTGCTTTTTAGCTAATAGATAATTCACTTGTTACATATTTTTAATGGATATTAAAAATATTTTCACGAATCTGAAGGTTTTAAGAGATGTTTTTAACATGATTTGGAAATTCTACACTCCAGTATTTTCATCATATTAAATTTTTCGTTTAAAATAGCTATCTTTTTCATGTTTTCAATAAATTTTATTAATCAATTGAAAATCTAATTTAGTAAATTTATTTACCAACTATACACAGTTTTTTTATTAGGAAATATAATTTAAAACCAAATTTGTTATTCGCCTGTGTTTTTTTATGATAATAACTATCCATATTAATTTTATTTGTGATAGTTAAACAGAAATAAGATGTTTCTGAAAGCACATGGCAAATTACTTAACACTTGTTTTTTTAAACGTAAAAACATAATGATATTATGAACAATTTATGACGTGTTATTTCAATAATGTGTTGAAAGTTAGCCAAGATTCAAAAAGTTATGCATTTCTTTTTCTTGAAACTATACACACTTTAAGTAAGTTTTTTTTAACCAAAAATTTATTTCAAGGGCGTGCTTTTTGTTGGTAATGTATATTTTTTGCGAGCGTTCACGTGTTGGACTGTTTGTTATAGAAACTATGAAGGCGCTGTTGTTCCGGAGGGTGATCGATTTCCGCTATTAGCGTATTATGAGCAGCTCACACCTAACTCCTAAGACGGAAAGCGGAAGCTATCAATCCCAATCAATTAAGCCCTCGCTATTTGTCGCACGCCAACCCTTCGACAGCAACTCTAAAAAGTTAACCCGGTAAGGACAGGCAGTTCTCTTTCTATAGGAAAACGCTTACACATGTTACTTTTCTTACCTTTGCAAACGTAACTTTACTTACCGTTACATCCTGAACCTATCATACTTTACTCAATTAAGCGCTCGCTATTAGTCGCACGCCTAAGGATATGCAGTTCTTCTTCCAAAGGAAAACGTCTTACAAACGTTACTTTATTTACCTTTGGAAATGTTACTTTACTTAATTTTGCAAACGTAACTTTACTTACTTTTACATCCTGAACCTATCTTACCTTCTGAACCTATCTTACCTTCTGAACCTATCTTACTTCCTGAATCTATCTTACCTCCTGAACCTATCTTACCTTCTGAACCTATCTTACTTCCTGAATCTATCTTACCTCCTGAACCTATCTTACCTTTACTCAATTAAGCGCTCGCTATTAGTCAGTTGCACGCAAACTCATCGGCCTCGACAGCAGCTCCAAAAACTTAACCCGGCAAAGACAGGCAATTTTCATTTCATAGAAAAAAAATTCGACAAACGGTATTTTATTTACCTTTGCAAACGTAACTTTAATTATCTTTATATCTTGAACCTACCTTACCTTTACTCAATTAAAGGTGTGGTGTGGGGTTAAACTTTTTGTCTTAGATTTTGATATTTTTTGTGAAAATCTTACCCCTGCCCCTAACGGCCCACAAAAATTTTTTCAACAAAATATTTCCAGTGGAGGCAGTTCCTATTTTATAGGGGAAGTTTCACTTGTGCATGCAATAACCTACTTTTACTTCCTGAATCTAACTTAGCTTACCTTTAAATCTCTTGCCTAAACTTTACCTAATCGAACTTTACCCCAATTCTTAACTCTAAAAAGTTAATCCGGCAAGGACAGGCAGTCCTCAGTTTATAGAAGAAATTTTCATCTCTGCAATTTACTTACCTTTACTTCCGAATCTAAGCTATCCCACCTTTACTTCTCTTTACTAATATAGTTTTTCCGCCTTTCATCTGCCTTTAAAGACTTATGGTTTCTCTTTCACAAATACAAAAGCGAAAATTTGATTAAACTTATACCCACTTTAAAACAATTCTCAGCGCAAAGTGGGCAAAAAAAATAAACACTCAAAAGAATGCGAACGCACTTTGACCACCACAAACAAAGAGAGTTACCAGTTGCGAACGCAATTTTCACACCTTATACTTAAAACACAAAGATTGGGCGAGTGTTTTGTCCTTATTGGGTTAACCTCAAGTGATTCGGTGGAAGATCCTGATAAACTACGACTTCCATTAGCTTCGGGAGGTAAGATAAATTGTCGTTTTCAAGTTTATTGAGGAAAATTATCATAATATTAATTCAATGAAGAATGACGACGGTTAATTCAATGTACACAAAGGTCTCGAGAAGAATTTAAAATAATTTGTATAAGACCGGAAAAAATGAGGAAGAAACAAATATGCACAACCAGCTGTTGTTTTTTTAGAAAAATTGTTTTATGTTTATGTTATTTTTGTGTATTATGATCGTGTTTTTTTCGTTAACAACGTCAAATACAAATTATTTTTAAATCTTCTTGAGACCTTTGTGTACATTGAATTAACTGTCGTGATTCTCCATAGTACCGTGAGGTTTCATATGGTTTAGAGTTTCTGTAGAACCGCGAAAAAGTTTTTATTCATCATATCTCACAGAAAAATTAATTGTGGTTTTGATCTTTTTGCTTTGTTTGATCGTTTCGTTTAGCATCCATGTTAAAATTTTCACTCCCATATGCTGTCTCTAAAATCTTGATATTTCACGTTTAAACTACCTTGAGGGACCTTAAACCGAATCAATTTAAAACCTAAACCCTAAATTTAAGTTAAAAACGTAATAAACTCATAAATTCTGTTTAATGTCTAAAGTTACTCGGCTCCGAATTCCCTGGGGTTTAAGTATCAAGAGCCCTGCACCCGCGTAAATAAATAGTTTTGGGCGGAGCGTAATACGCTTATGACGTCACTCCACCGGATAACTAATCAACGCTCGAATTACCGCTCCAATTTTTTTTATCAATCGGTTATTTGCCCGGCTTAGAACTCGCTCTATATTCCGCTGGGTTTTATGGAAAAAAATTTAAAAGCGGATGGCTTTTATGCGATTTTTTACGATAACAGTTCTATTGGTAATTATAATGAAATAAAAGTATAAACCCACTTATCTTGCTCGTATATTTTTTATCGACCAAAAGTTTTATACTTTAGGTTTTCATGCTTTTCTATAATACAAGGCTATGTTTTGCGATGTAAAAATCATTTCTTGTTGTACAAACAAGTCTAGCTCCTTTTTGGTTCATAGTCCAATTAATAAGCTATATCGGTACTACGCTATTTATGTTTAAATTCTATTTTTCAATTTTAAAACTTATTTGCTTTTGTTTTATTACATTTTTTAAAACAAGTTACGGGACGACCAAAATTCAGTAATAAAATAGTTTTAAAAATCGGAAAGATTGCTGAATTGTTGATAATTCTGGACTATTCCAAAAATCTGAGATAACTTAATAAGGTTTTGCTGAGATTTGGAAAAAAAGGTCTTTGTTCGGCCGCAATCAAATAAAATTTACTGTTTGAGACTTAATTACGAGTTAGCTATGCTATCGGAGTGTGCCAAATAGTATGGAAAATTTGATTTTTAAACGAATTTAAAATCCAGTTTACTTTTAAAACGATTGTTTTTATGCACGGAAGTTGGTTCGTTTTTAGTAGTAATTTTTTCATGCATGTAGTGATCTGTTTTAGTAAACTGTTGTTTCGTTAGTGTGGTCATGGGTTTTTAGACTTTTCTTGTTGATATAATGATATGAACAATGTTTTTTAAGTGTCATCACATTTTAATTGAACTTTTCATCAGTTGTTTATTGTTTTGTATCACAAAAAAACTAATTTAAAAACGTAATTTTATTAATAATAAAAATTGAATATACATTTAAATGCATTTTTAGTTTAAATAGTAAAGAATAGCCGTTAAAGTAAAAATTTCCAAAAATACAAAATTAATAACCATAGTGTTGAATCGAATTTTTTAATTAATGATTTGATACAATGATTAATTATTAAGAGAATTTTACATGTATAAATTGCATATGCCGGAAAAAATATAGAAAAAAAAGTGACATGCTTACAAACACGTTTTAAAGGGTTTTCCAAAAACAAGCCAGGTATACCCTTAAGCTATATGGAAAATTAAATTTTATCGACATATATATGCGATTTGTACTCTCTCAATTCGTTTGGTATATTGTTTACCAAATATTTGGTACATTCTCAACTCAAAAAATATTTGCTAATACCAAATATTTTGTAATTCATACCAAATATTTGAAAGTTACCAAATATTTAGTAATTCTTACCGAATATTTGGTAAAAGTTACCAAATATTTTTAAGTTGAGAATGTACCAAATATTTGGTAAACAATCTATCAAATGAATTGAGAGAGTACTTGTAGAACTATCCAACGAATTTTGTAAGTAATCAGTCACAATTATTGTCCATCATTAATGAGATATATTTATAGTAATCATAATTATAATGAAATGTTGGGCAATTTCCTCGTAAATAATATTTATTTCTTGACGTTTCGAAACCGCAATGGGTTTATTCTTCAGAAAAACAGACAACTTTCTAAAATATAAATTTTACAATTTTAAAAAATAATTTTACAAAATTTTTTCCAGAAATTTCACAACTCTCCGCGTCGACTCCAGATCCCGACGATACTGAATTGGACTGCAGTTCCGCTGAACTTGGGGAAACCGGAAGCGAGGCCGGCGAGACGAGAATTTGCATAAAACACCCAAACGCCAGAAAAAGAAATAGAAAAAAATCAACAGACAACAAGCTTTCTAGCAAAACTGACAAAGGCACTGAAGAAAGTTTACAAACAAGGTAAATTAAGAACTGCTTAACTGGAAGTGAAACGCGTTCATCTTTGAATTAATACATCTTGTTTATTGACATTGGTGGGCAGTCTTCAGATTTTTTTTGGAAATTTGGTTAGAGAAGTCGGGGGTGTCTCAAAATTCTTTTTGGCGTATCACCCAGTACCCTAGCGTTTTTAACTGAGATCCCCTAAATTTTAGAACGGGGGGGGGGTTCTGGGTTATTTGTATATTTGAGGGAGGGAAAGGTGCCGGTAGTTTCAAGATGTTTGAAGGTTAACCCCCAAACCCCCGGGATTTTAAAAAATGTGATTTTCAGGTCTGTTTTTTTAAAACGCACAACTAATTTTTAAAATTTTCTTTTCGAGACTCATGATTTAGATTAACATAAATACCATTGGAACTTTTGCTAAAGAAACTGGGTGTATAACGAATTTCTGATTCATTATTTGACATTCATTGATGTTTTTTTCGCAGTTTAATAAACGGAAAAGGTTAAATTTTTTGACAAAAAAAGGTTTAAATCTCCAAGCATTTCTTTAAAATCTGCACGAAATATTTTTTTTTTAAATTCAAAATAATGCTGGAGTTGAAAACCAGTTGGCACGGTTTAAATATTTTTGATTATTTTTAAAGTCTCGTAAGGGAACTATCGGGGTAAAATTATTTTATGAACTTATATAGATTTTTCTTGGAAACCTTGTTCTAGAAGCATTGGGTTAATAAATATGTTACCACCAAAATGGGTCCGCTTCGTTTAAGTCCCGCTTCGTTTTAGTCCCGGAAAAAATCACTGCGAGCTTCGTTTCAGTCCCGCTTCGTTTTAGTCCCGCTTCGTTTTAGTCACGCTTCGTTTTAGTCCCGCTTCGTTTTAGTCCCGCTTCGTTTGAGTCCCGCTTCGTTTTAGTCCTGGCGGAAAATGCGTTCATAAACTAGTTCCTGCTACGTTGCTTCGTTTCAGTCCCGGAAAAAAACGCTGCGAGCTTCATTTCAGTCTTGGCGAAAAATCCGCGCAAGTGTCATTTTTCCGCAATATTTGGTTTTATACAAAGACCTTTGTACTACAATTTTCTAAGCTTATTTGATTCATTTTGCATTTAATTAAGAATTTTAGGATTTTTTTTATTTATTTAAACTATTTTTAGTTTTTTAACCTGTTTAGTTTACTGTAATTAAAGGAACACTGTCACAAATCAAATTTCTATAACGCCCTGAATGGAATACTCTTTTAATACAAAACCTTAATCTTAATGTAGACGTCAAAACTATTTTTAGGTTTTGGCCCGTTTAGTTTATTTTAATTAAATGAGGACTGTCGCAAACCAAATTTCTATAATGCCCTGAATGGACTACTCTTTTAATACAAAACTACGCTTTTAATCTTAATCTACCTCAAATTAAATATTTTGGTTTCTCCAGACCAATTCAACAACAATTGTAAATTTTAATTATATCGGTTCAGTAACAGAGTTGTATGATCCGGGCGTTACAGGAATTTGATTTGTGGTATTACTCCTTTAAAAACCAAACAATAAATTCGGAAATACTTTTATATTTTATTTTTTCGGAAAGTTTTATATTAATATTAGGAAATTCCTTTATTTTATATCTGCAACATTTTTATTATTATCGCATCCAAATACACAAAAGAAAACAATAAATTCAGAAACTATAATGTAAAACATAAAAACGTATGTCACTAATTTGTTTGTATACGCTTTAACCAAAATTTTGTTTTACAATTAAATGTTTGTAAGAAATCTTAAAAATTAAAATTCACCTTTTCTGTATTTGTAGTAAAATTTGAAATTTCTAGTTTTTGTGCACCTAAAATTTCTTGTTTTGGTAGTAAATAATGCATTTAAAATTTCGCATGATTTTAAACTAAGGTTGTTTTGGAACTACTGAATTACTAAACATTTTGATTAATTTTAAAATACAGGTATTCTAGTCAATCTAAGACAAAGCCAAAAGCTTAAATTAAAAATTTTGTTCAAAATCAACCAGTAATAAACAAATAGGCATATTTTTCCAAAAAAACGGCTACACTGGACACTTAAAAAACCATTAATTGGAAAAAACCACTTCCGAAAAAAAAAACGACTTTTAAAATAAAAATCAGTCTCTAAAAAGACAGTTTTGTAGACATTTAAAAAAATTATACTCTCCCATTGTTTAACACAATTTTTGTGTTTTCCGTTTGAACCAAAAATAAGTTTAGACAAACTAAAATAGTTATTTAACTTATTTTAAAATATTGGTTTTTATAATTCAAAACCTTTGATTGCTTATAAAACAATTCACAGACGAAATAAAAACACCGCAGTCGAATTTTTTAAAGAAATGTCCTATTAATTTATTACTGTTCAAAATAAAACAAAATTAAAAAATAAGGTTTTCGCTACCTAAGGTTGTTTTCTGCAAAGTTTTATTAAAATTCATTTAGTATTAACTACATAATTTTTTTATATAAAATGCCCATTCTCTTGCAATAATTTTAGTTTATAATTTTAATTTTATTTTTTTAAAAGTTTTTTCTTAAATTTGTAATTCCTTTTAAAATCTGTAGTTGTGCGCAATGCTTCTTAAATAGTCCCAGTGTGTTCAGTTTTCATAATCTTGGACGATCGTCAGGATCCTTTCGTGAAGTTCTCATCATCATAATCAATTTTTTATGGATCATAAAAAAACAAACAGAATAGTTTTTTAACATAAATAAAGCTAATATACATAAGTTTTAAATCGCTCATTTAATGGTTGAAGCTGCGGAGATATCTTCGTCTTAAATGGCCGGAGCTCCAGAGCATAATATTGGAGGTTCGGAACACATACATATATTTATGTATATAATAGTGTGTTCTTTCGTATTTTTTTTACAACAACCGATGATCGAAATGAACGAAAAAGCCAAAATTCAAAAGCCTTCTTTTTAAACATACGCTAATTATTTATTACACACGTGTTAGGTAATAAATAACCTCTGGGGATTAAAAAAATAAAAGCTAAACTTTAGGCAAGTAAATCGATTTTTATTAATTATGCAAATATTTTGCACAAAAAGACTGCACGCAGGAAAATGATACAAGTTGATGAATGTATTTTCCGCCAGGACTAAAACGAAGCGGGACTCAAACGAAGCGGGACTAAAACGAAGCGGGACTAAAACGAAGCGGGACTAAAACGAAGCGGGACTGAAACGAAGCTCGCGGTGATTTTTTTCCGGGACTCAAACGAAGCGGGACTAAAAAGTAGCAGATTCCACCAAAATAAATTGGAAAACTACATTGTTTGTTAAAAAGCTGAAGAATATGCTGTCTTTGACAATCTAAAAAAAATTTATCAGGCTGAAAACTTCTTAAATTGTCTGCTGTTGCTGCTTATAGGTTTTTTTTATTTTTACTAATGAATATAAAAAGAAAAATATACCACTAAGTACTAATTTTCTGACATACTGGTTTCAACATGACTACCTAATCTATAGTCATCGTGTGTTCTATAATCGAGAAAAGAAGGATTTTTAATCTGGCGCGAGAACAGTAATTTATCTCTATATTTGGCCTTTGTACTATGAACGTTTTTTTTTAAACAGACTTTCTGAAAAAAATTATCCTAAATAATTAGGTATGAAGTAAAATTTGTAATCTAAAAATAGGAGAGTTTTATTGGTATTTGGTAAAAAAAATCTAGATATTCACAATTTTAAATTTGAATAATATCTGTCGAATGCTTATAAATGAGATAATTATTTTCAAAAGATGCAGTGTGTATGATTTTTTGTGTAGGAAACTTTTTTCGTTGGTTATCAAGATTTAAACTGAAGTAAAATAAAAAAATTTTGAAAAAAAAAACAAACACTGAAGTCGTTTTAAAATTAAAATATGACTTTAAACTGAAAACTCATGGTTTATTATTCAAAACACACCACGGATTAAACAAAAATACCATCAATTTTTACCGACTCCTTTTTTTAATTAAAAATAGACATAGTTATTCGATTTATCACTGGTTGGTAATTTACTAAATTTTAAACTTGGACTTTTGGCTAACTACTATTCTAAAAAGTTTATTTTAAAAATTTCATTGTTTATTAACGAATTTGAGTTTTTAGGATACCCGTCCGTAAATGTGTAACTTAAACTTTTTTCTGCCCGATTTTTCGACTGTAATTTATTTAGTAAAACAAGGTTTTGTAAGACTAAAAAACTTATTAACTAAGGTCGGTTTAAAAATGATTAAGACTGCAAAAAAATTTCAGTTGAGTCCAATTCAGTAACAGTACGATTGATTCAGACAATACTTATATTACCGTAAATAGATAACATTAAACATTATATTTTAATAAAAAAAATTTCAACCGCACCGTCTGCGAGAAATGCTTACCTGATATTTTTTCAGTTTTAATTATTTTCGAACAGACTTTAGCTTTTCTTGATAAGCAGAATGTTCGAAACATAATAGTACATTTTAGTCGTCAAATTTAGTGGTGAACCTTTCATGTTTACAGTCTGAACAATATTTACACAAAAAATTTACTCTTTGAAGTGCGTGCGCGCATTCAATTAGCGCAGATCAGGGTCCAGGAGCCATTTAAAACAATATTTGCTTTCAATTTTTTCCCAGATTTTTTGGGCTGTTTAAAAAAATGGTTTTTTTTCGTAAGCAAACAGCAGCTAGAGTGCATAAAGGTTGGTTTATACTTATGTAAAAACGTCCTTTGGACAAAGTCCAAAGGACAAAAACACATCGTATAAACGTATGTAAAAACGTCCTTTGGACTTTGTCCAAAGGACGTTTTTACATAAGTATGAACTAGCCTTAAGACTTTTGGGCCTAGTTCACACTGAAGTGACAAGTAAAAACATGTTCCGTGTCCCTTTACACCATTGCACTTACAAGTAAAACATGTTCCGTGTCCCTTTACACCATTGCACTTTCAACTTTCACTTTCGCTGTAGTGTGAACGCGTTTTCACTTGTTACTTGTCACTTTGGATTGATTTAGCACTGACAACTGTCGTAACCAGCATTTTTAACACTAAAACCACTTCTTTTTCTGTGCACGAATTTAGCTATCAATTATTTAGCTCCGGAACTAAGAAAATAGGACCTAAAATCGTTGTTGACATTACCATCGTACTGTTTACAGTTTCTTTCACAGTGTAGGTTATGGCGCAGTAACAAAGCGTTCGTCTTGGGTACCAAAGGTCTTGCGTACTGGGGCCTATTTCATAAAGATTTTTATAATTGTAAATTAATAATATAATTTACAGCTGTAAATTAATTACGCGCAATTTTTATGAAATAGGCCCCTAGAGATCAAATTCCGACTTAGATAAGCTATACTGTGATAATATTATTTTTGTAAATATTGTTATGTATTATATTTGGTTGCGTAGTTAGCACCGAGTAAGATCGGTCTTACGTATCATGCTTTATGTAAAAATAAATAATGATAAAAGGTAATACAAGGCAAAGTGTGTTTATTACAATTATAAATTGATTTATTGGTCTTCATGAAAATAGAGTAGGTAAGAGGAAACAAGAAATATTTTAGAAGTAAATATTTTGCTGCGGATAAATGTTTTGTTATATAAATTTTTACTTTTTATCGATTAATTTTGTTAAATTTTTAGACAAGCTAAACACCCTTTGACCTTTCTCTTTAAAGTGCGGTGCGGAGTCAAACTTTTTGTCTTCGATTTTGATAATTTTTTTGTAAAAACCTTACCCCTGCCCCCAAGAGCCCACAAAAGTTCTTTTATCGAAATATTTCCAGTGTTTGAAAAGATATTACCCCCTGGTTCGTTCCTTCCTCAGACGGAACGAACCAGGGTTGAACGAAACCCTGGTTACTGGCAAAGGACAACATATTATCCAACAAAAATGGCTTTTTTCGATAATTCTGTACTTGAATAATTGCTGAATGGGTATAAATCTTTAAGTTTCAAAATAGGCATTCAAAGAAAGCAGCTATTTTATTTGATACCTTGATTGTTAATATTGGTGATACCTTGATTTGTTGAGATATTGCGTTTCCCGTACAAAAAACCCACTATTTTTTTGCTAAATATAAGAAAAATATTGGGTAAACTTAATCAAATCATTGCTTCATTCGGTGTTTTTAACAAAAAAAATCGAGGGTTTTTCTACGGGAAACGCAATATTGCAAATACTGCACCAATCTTAACAATCAAGGCATCAAACTGAAGTAGAAAGTAACCACTTTCTTTGAGTGCATATTTTGTAACATAAATTTTTTTATACCCATTGAGCAATCTTTCAAGTACAGAATTGTCGAAAAAAACCATTGTTGAGGGGTCATATCTCCTGAACCACTGGAAATAATTTGATAAAAAATTTTTTGTGGGCTATTGGAGACAGGGGTAGGCTTCTCGCAAAAAACTATAAAAATCAAAAATAAATATTTTGACTTCGCACCGCACTTTTAAGAGAAAGGTCAAAGGGTGTTTAGCTTGTCTAAAAATTTAACTTATTAAAGCATTATTTTAAAACAAAACTGTGGCTGCATTAAGCAGTTGAATTAAAGGTGGGAAACTATAAATAAAACAAGTAATTATAATAATAAACATAAAAACACTAAATAAAAGTGAGAAACCATATAATTAACCCTTCAAACCAACGCCATTTAGTATTATTTTTAATAAATTTGATTGCCTCTTATTAGGAATTTGTACGTAGTTTGGTTGGGCTACGGTTGCTTAATTAAACGGAACAAAAATGTTTTTGTTTCTGTGACGCTTCATTAATAACTTTAATTCTATGTCCAGTTTCACAAACAGGAGTAGTAGTTACTCTTTAAATAATTTGTTTTGGATTTTAATTTCTTCAAAGATTTAAATAACATGCTTATATTTTTTCTTTCGTGTTTTCTATATAGATAAATTTTTTTGTAAACAAACTTGTAATAAGCTTTTAACACACACTATAAGCATTTTTTATACCTAATCCTTTTTGTGATTTTTATTTTTGTGAAAAACAAGTTAAGGCTGGTTCATACTTATGTAAAAACGTCTTTTGGACAAAGTTCAAAGGACGTTTTTACATACGTTTATACGCTGTGTTTGTCCTTTGGACTTTGTCCAAAGGACGTTTTTACATAAGTATGAACCAGCCTTAACGCACCTTCTATAGTGTTATTAAAAATTTATTGATAATTTTATTTTCACTAAGACACCGTTGTTAAAAACAGCTGTTTTTTTAGAGCACCTCTTAAAGATCAAGAAAAAACCTCAGTTGAAATAAAACCTCCGTCGACAAAACATATTATTCAACCATCCGGAAATAGATGTCATCACTCCAAAGGTTGGTATTTATTATTTATTTTTATCGCAGAGTTATTATTATATTATATTTATCATTATGAAAAAATAAGATCACAATAAAAAATTTAATTACATTGTCTCCGAATTAATATAAAATAACTATCATAAATAAAAACAAAACAAAATTGTGATAAATATGATAAATTATAATAATTATCAACTTTCGATACCGTTGCAGAACCGGAAGCGCCGAAAAATCCGAAATTTATTTGCTCCCCTGAATCTTCAGGGACGGGTATTCATTCACAAAATACGCCATCGCCCTACTTGTATCCGGCACCGGTGACGTTCAATAAAAACCTAGCTCCGACAGGCATGATATAGTTTATATTTTAAAACATACAATAAGATTTTTGAGCTGTTTGGAAAAAATAATTTACAGCCCTGAATGCGTTAAAAAATTGTTTATTTTCGTCATTACAACATTCGTTTGATGTGACTCATTAGTTATATTTAAGTACTTTGCGTCGTTACAACGACACATAAAGTCAAAATCAGTTTAAATTCAACGTGACACTGAATTACAATGTTTTAGCTTTATTGAAATTGTTTATTTAACTTTTTTTGACATTGTAAGTTCTAATTGCAGAGACTAAAGATAAATTCTATCAGGGTGAAAATAGATGAGTGGTAAAGTAACCACTCGTTCTTTGAGAAAATATCACGTGCAGAAGAAATAAACATGCCTTAATTTCAGCCTGGAAGACTTTAGCTTTAACATAATGTCTCCACAAATTTTAAATTTACCAAAGTTATTTTAATTGAGCAGTTTATTACGTTAATCCACTTTTTTCGTAAAGGTAGATTTTGCTGTGTAAAACTTTTTACATTTGCGCTTGAAAATTTGATAATAATTTAATTTAATTTAGGTTCATTTGATGGGAGTTAATTAAAATAAAAGGGGGTATCGTTTTAATTAAACCCTTAAGGTTTATATTAATTCTAAAGGGCTATGTGGTTTCATTGCATGTAAAATTATGCCTTCACTCCTGCACTTTTGCAAATTTTAATAAAATAAAATAAAAATAAAATAGTTTTTGCTGGAGTAGAGCACGCCATCCGCTGCGCTTACAAATTGTCTTACAAATCCAACATCTCTAAACTCAAGGAATTGAATAAATCCTACAGTTGCAATGCTTATAATGCAAGATTTTAAATTAGTTTGGTAATTTAACATACAAAGTTAAACATTAAACATTAAACGTTAAACATTAAATAAATAAATTTATTAAAAAAACAAAATTTAAAATTGTCTTAAAAACTTAATTTAGATCGCCTGAGAATGCAAATAACTTATTTTTCTATAGCTTTCATATCAAATGCGCTTACATGTCAAATTTTTCTAGCTTTCCTGGTGATATTTTTTGTTAATAAGAATATTAATTTATTCAAAAATGTGACGCAATTCAAACAAAAAATTCTTCATTTTTTCGACTTAATAAGATACGTTTTTTGCAAAAACAATAAGACGAATGATAATCAAGAAAATTCAAAATGATGTATTATTTTTAGAATTGATTTTTTATGTGCACTTTAGCCTATTTAATTAATTCCTTGTATTTCCTAGCGACCTTTGCACAAAAACTTTTTAGACTCATGTATTTTGTCCATTTGTAAATACATTTTGCTTAATGAGTCCTTGTAAATCTTTCGAAGCTGAGAATTGAAACTTGGAGCAACAGATAAAAAAATTTCAATCCCACTTTTTGAAATTTTTGAAATAAAAGCGAAGCCAAAAACTAATGCTATGTCATTTTTGCTACATAAGAGCTTCGTAGAATCTTATTTTAAGACCTCTAGTTTCCATAATTATGCAATGGCTGAAAGTTTTTTACATGTATATACGGCTTCAAGAATTTAGAGAGCTTGGAGTCGAAAATCAGAAACTTAAAACTGACAATTTGAAATCACTAAAAGCTACACTTAAGCCTAAGCTTAAGCCGTAATCTAAACCTAAATCTAAACTATTTTTGTATCTTGAGGTTAAAAGTTTTATAAAGTATAAAACGTATTATACGTACAAAAAGTGGGATTGAAATTTTTTTTATCTGTTGGTCCAAGTTTCAATTCTCAGCTTCAAAAAATTTACGAGGACTCATTAAGCAAAATGTATTTATATGGACAATATACGAGTCAAAACAATTTTTGTGCGAAAGTCGCTTCGTTTCAACATGTTCAACGTTTTATAAAATATAAAATGTAGGGTATCTGACTTAATTTCGGCAAGGCCTTAATTTCGGCCACCAATTTAGGGTGTTAGAAAATTCGCTTATTTTTAAAACATAAAAGAACTAGCACAAAAGTAACTGGATGAATGTTGAATAAAGTGTTTTTGCAAAAGTTTTTTATTTGTGTTATTCTGCATTATCAACATTTTCATAAAAAAAGTAATTTTTTTGTGATTTTTTTAATTTTTGCTTTGTGTTTAAACAGCATCAAATTTAAAAGGAAGCATTAGGGTAACTGACTTAATTTCGGCCATGCCTTAATTTCGGCCACCAATTTAGGGTGTTAGAAAATTGGCGTATTTTTAAAACACAAAAGAACTAGCACAAAAATAACTGGACTAATGTTGAATAAAGTGTTTTTGCAAAAGTTTTTTATTTTTGTTATTCTACATTATCAACATTTTTGTACAAAAAGTGAATTTTTTGTGATTTTCCTAATATTTGCTTTGTGTTTAAACTGCATCAAATTTAGAACGAAGCAATATATAACCTTAAAATATCTTCTATTTAAAGCTCAAAGTTGTTAATTTTCATGTTTTGATATTTTCTTCAAAATCATTTTGCAATGCGTTTAAATAATTGCGCATTTTAAGATTCCGTTAATTTCGGCCACATGAAAATTTAGATGAAAAAACCTGCCGTTTTTGCTGTTTTTAAATATCATTGTACTACCGTATTTATAAAGAATTTTTTTGCTCGTTTGACTTTGTTTTGACGTTTTTTAAGCCAAAAATAAAAATTGTACAAAAAATACAAATTATTAAAACTTGTTTTTTTAAGGTTTTGACATAATTATTTAAAGTCTTGCTAACAACTATTAAAGTTCGCAAACGGGAAAAATTAAGTTATATGTACCAAGAACAATACCTAAGGGTAAATTTGTAACCTTTAGAAATTTTTATTGTTCGTATAAGCAATAGTTATGGCCAGTTTTTTGTAGGTGGTCGAAATAAATGGCACGCGCCTTAACTTCGGCCACTTTAAAAAAAAGTTAAAACCTTCACTGATTTTTAAGTGTAACAGAAATATTCAAATTTTGCACTGGAATAACAAATATAGCTATTGTTTGATTTTTAGGCCAAATTTTGGCTTGATTAAAAAAGCCAGAAAAAAATTATTCAAAAAAATAAAAAAAGGTGGCCGAAATTAAGTCAGTTACCCTATATAACCTTAAAATATTCTCTATTTAAAGTTGAAAATTGTTAAATTTCATGTTTTGATATTTTTTTTTCAAAATCACTTTTCAATGCATTTAACTAACTGCACTTTTTAAGATTCCGTTAATTTCGGCCACCTTCAAACTTAGGTAACAGAACCTGGCGTTTTTCGCTGTTTTCAAATATCATCTTACTACCGTATTTATAAAGAATTTTTTTGCTCGTTTGATTTTTTTGACCTTTTTTTAGGCCAAAAAAAATTCAACAAGAAGTATAGGTTATTAAAATTTGTTTTTTAAGGTTTTAAAATTATTACATTAAGTCTTGCTAATATAACTATTAAAGTTTGCAAACAGGAAAAATTAAGTTATGTGTACAATACTTAAGAATAAATTTACAACCTTTAAAAATTTTTATTGTTCATTTTGGCAATAGTTTTAGCCAGTTTTTTCTAGGTGGCGGTAGTTATTGGCTCGCGCCTTAATGCAGAAATTTTAAAATTTTGCACTGGAATAACAAAAATAGGTATCGTTTGATTTTTAGACCAAATTTTGGGTCGATTGGAAAAACCAAAAAAACTTATCAAAAAAAATAAAAAAAGGTGGCCGACATTAAGTCAGTTATCCTACTGGATGACTCACTGTGACCAAATTTTCAGTAATGCCATTGCCAAGGCATTTTTTGCTATTTAAATTAGCTTATAAATTTAATAAAGTAATTCGACAAGATAATTCGCATACTAAGGAAAATGTGCACGCATTATGCCAATTTTGCATTAGTGAACCGGGTGGTACAGGAATGATACTTTATGTTTATCATATAGTTTCAGCTACATAAATTACACATATTTCCAACTTCATTACACATAGGTTCTTTTCGATGTTAATATTAGTGAATTTTCTGAAACCATCAGCTTGTGACCATCCATTTTTAACGTATGTTAATAAATAAATGTATAAAAAAACCAAATACAACACTAGCAATATAATATACTTTTCTTTGAGCATACTTTTTTAATTGTTGTGTTGCTAGGTCGTAAGCAATTATATTTTATCATTATTAAATATTATCTTCAAAGAAACTATGCTAGTTAGGAGTGTGGCTTCTTACAAATTATTAAGGTTTATTAGGAAGTGCAGTGATTGAGATAATTAATATAATTATATCCAAAACTAAAAAAATATTTTTTATTGAAAGAAATCATAAATTCTAGTGTACTAAAACAACTTTAGTTTTAAATTAGAAAGGCATTTTGAATTTCTTAAATGAGTAAGTTGTTAGGAAAGCCATTCTGATTTATCTTCAAAATCTGGAAAAAATTATTTTCTAAATATATATAATTTTTATAGGTAAAAGTTAAAATATAGTTTATAGTTAAAGTATTTGTAATTACAAACGATGGCGTGATTCTTCTCATTTTATTATTTTTTATCATCAATCACGTATATTTTTTTGTAAAATTCCAATTTAAAAAATTATTGATAAAATTGCTATCCAATATGTGATACCGTGTATTTATATAAAGATATGTTTGTTTTACTAAATTTTTACTTACCCGGCGTTCACGTTAAGTGCAATATTATTTTATACTTTTTGATGCTCGTATTAATGTATTAATTACATAAAACTTTTTTTTATATTTGAACGCGCAGCTGTAACGGTGAAAATTATTTCGATCTGTTTGCTATCCGCGCGTTAAAAAAACCCGCACGAGTTACATAAGACTGGGTCATACTTTATGACAAAACGTCTTTTGGACAAAGTCCAAAGGACAAAAGTCCTTTGGACTTTGTGCAAAAGACAAATACAGCGTCAAAACGACCAAGTCCTTTTGGACTTTGTCCTTTGGACAAAGTCCAAAAGACAAAATTCAAAGGACAACGTGTTCATACTTTTTGTCCTTTGGACTTTTTTCTTTGGATTTTTAATTCTAAGTAGCATTCATACTTCGTCCAAAGGGAAAAGTCCAAAGGACGTTTTGGCTTGTCCAAAGGACGATTTGGCTTTTCTAAAATTGTCCTTTGGACTTTGTCCAAAGGACGTTTTGTCATAAGTATGAACCAGTCTTTAGACTGCAAGGCCTAGTTCGCACCGGAATGACAAGTGACAACACGTTTTTGCTGTAGTAACAAGTGGCGGTGTAACGGTGTAAATGCGCGCGGAGCGGAACTCGTCGCCACTTGTCACTCCTGTGTGAATGAGTCCTAAAGGCTAGTTCATACTTATGTAAACACGTCCTTTGGACAAAGTCCAAAGGACGTTTTTACATACGTTTATACGCTGTCATTGTCCTTTGGACTTCGTCCAAAGGACGTTTTTACATAAGTATGAACCAACCTTAAGAAGAAAAATATGTATCCGATCTTAACGCCGATGAAAAATTGGGAAACGCGTCCCTGCATAATTTCTACTACTACATAAGTCGATTTTGTAGACGACAAACAATTTTGAAGCTCCAATTCAATTCTACTCAAACTCCACAACAAACACACAACACTGCAGAGCTCTTACACGCTCAAAACAAAAGAAAATAGACAGAAATCCCTCCAAGGGACACACAATCAGCAACAACAGAAAACAAACAAAAATCAGACACAAATCACAACATACACCAACAAACACAACAAGACAACACAATCATCACAGGCGACATAAACGCTCACTCCCCTCTATGGTTTTCCCCCATAGAAGATCGTAGAGGGGAAGCAGTAGCGGACATCATCTTAAACTCTAAACACACAATACTCAACACAAACACACCAACACGCAAGCCAATAGCAACAAATCAGCAACAAACATCTCCAGACATCACAACAATCTCAACAAACATCAACAACACCCACTCATGGCAAACACTACATGCACTCAATTCAGACCACCTACCAGTACTAAAAAAATAAAAAAAAAAAAAAAAAAAAAAAAAATAAGAAAACCACAAACATACATCAAGCAAACAAAGCATTCACAAAACTCATTATTCAAGCAGACAAAGCATATATTCCCAAAGGTCACATTAAGCACACAAACAGGCCACTACCACAACATATTCTACAACTCACACAAAAACGCAACGCACTCAGACAAACAAACTCCAAACATCCAAACATACAACAACTAAACAAACAAATACAAAAACAAATAGCAGAACATAAAGCAAACATCTGGCAACAACACATCACAAAACACTTTACTCACAAACACAACTCATACAAACTATACAACACAATAGCACAACTCAACAACAAAAAACAACGTACAGACAAAAACAGGGCAATCACATTCAACACAAAAACAATCACTCGCCCACACAGCATAGCAAAACATTTCAACAAACAGTTTACACAATCCACAACCCACAAAACAAACAAAACATACCGCAAAATCACACGCGCAATTAAACAACTAAAATCCACACCCATCACACTAACAGTACAGCAAACAATCACAGCAATACAACACAGCAAAACAAACAATTCAGTTGGGCCTGACAACACAAACATACAACACCTTAAACATCTAGGCAACAAAGCACTACAATACATCACAAAACTCTACACCAACATCATAAACACAAACACAATACCACACAGTTGGAAACTTTCCAACTACATCCCAATCCCAAAACCAAACAAAAACATCAACAACAGCCAATCATTCAGGCCCATCTCACTCATATCCGCACTCGCAAAAACTTCATACATCCATACATCACAAGCAACATTCCAAACATTACACACCAACACGGCTTCAAAAAACAATACTCCACTTACACAGCATTACAAACACTTTACACTCACATAGCAGCAGGTTTTAACAAACCAAAACCACCACACCGCACAGTTGTCGTAGCTCTGGACATGTCCAAAGCTTTCGACACTGTCAATCACCACACACTCATACACAAACTCGCACAAACACAAGTACCAACAACAATCACAAAATTCATAAACAACTACATCAAAGGCCGCAAAGCATACACCACATACAACAACTACAAATCAAAACAAAAACTCATCAAAACAGGAGTCCCACAAGGATCCTGTCTATCACCCACATTATTCAACATCTACACCGCAGACATACCAACACCACCACCAAACGTACACATCATAACATATGCAGACGACATCACAATATATGCATCACACCCAAACCACCACATAGCTCAACAACAAATACAACCATACCTACACGCAATACAAGCATGGACAGACAACAACCAACTAACATTAAATGCAAGCAAAACAACATCCACACTATTCACACCAGACCCTGCAGAGTACAACACACAATTATCACTACAAATAAACAACACAACACTCATTACAACCAAAAACCCAAAAATCTTGGGGCTCACATTCGACCCCAAGCTTACATTCAACACACACATCGCAAACACACACAGCAAAGCACGCAAAACACTCAAAATCATAAACGCACTCACAGCAACAACGTGGGGTAAACCAAAAGAAACACTCATACACACATACAAGGCAATCACTCGACCAATAATCGAGTATGCCAGCACAGTCTGGGGCCCCACTACATCACACACACAAATCAGCAAACTACAAACAATACAAAACACAGCTCTCAGGGTCGCAACAGGGCACACCACAGACACAAACACACACATCATACACACAGAGGCTAAAGTCCTCCCAATAGCAACACACATCCAACTCCACGCAAAACAAGCAAAATTGGCGGCCATGTACACAAACAACCCACTTAATTATTTAACACAACAACCTGCACCCAGCAGGCTCAAAAAGCAAACAATATTTCACAACAACAACTACACAACAAACATACCTACAGACATACACAACAAAACTTACAAAGCACTAAAACAACAAATCCACACAAACACAGTCACAAACCACATAAATAACACTCCAATAAACCCAATACTTCAAACAAAAGCACCAGCAATAAGCAACGAGGAAGAAAATCTTCCTCGCGGGGTCAGGAGAACCCTCGCCCAACTCAGGGCAGGGAAATCTCCTTTCCTCTACTCCTACCTACACAAAATCAATCCAACACAACACACATCACCAAACTGCCCGCTATGCAAAACACAAACACACACAACACAATACATGCACATTACATGCACACACATCAATACGACACTGGGACCAGAGGACCTTTGGGCAAACCCCGTAGCGGTTGCTGAGCTCCTCCGGGAGTGGGAAGAGGGGGTGAGCAAGGCGAGAGGCGTGCCGGACGGACCACACCAGGGTTGATGGAAACCCTGGAAACTGGCAAACTCAACAACAACTGTTTTGAAATATGTAGGTTAGTTTATTAAACTATGTCATGTCTAATTAGAATCTGTTAACAATAATTTCTTATCGCCATATTCTCCGGTATTTTATAACTCTGAACGTGTAGCCACTACATATCCTTATCAGGTGAAGTTGTAAACAACCTGAGTTATCAGTTAGAGTTAAATTGCATTTTTATACGTGCTTTTAAATTTATATTACTCAAACTTTAAAAACAAGTTTGACCAAGCAAAAACGCAAAGAATTATATTCAGACAGAAAGCAAAGCTATAAGCTAAGTTACACTTATTTAATTTCAATTAAACACTTGCTTAAAAGAATGTACAGCTGTAAATTAAATTTTTGGTTGAATATAATGCAAAAAACATCACTGATATGCGAACAGAAAATCCTTCTTGCATCTCACATAAAGGTGCGCTTGGAAGACAAATTTTTTTCTTCGATTTTGATGATTTTTTGTAAAAATCTTACCTCTGCTGCCAATAACTCACAAACTTTTTTGTCAACATAATTTTAGCGTTTTAAGAAATATGAACTTTAAAAACGACGTTTGTAGGTGATTCTGAATTGAAGGATTTTTAGAAGGGTATAAAGATATAAGTTACAAATAATGCAGTCAAACAAAGCGGCAATATTTTACTTTCATTTGATATCCTGATTGCTAAGACTGGTGTAGTATTTGTACCAAACACGCAATTACCAAACATGAAGTGTAGGAAAAAATATCAAGCAAACAATCATTTAAGCATCCTCATTTTGGCGGAATATTTAACACCAAAAAACGAATTGTAAGAGCAAAAAACGGTCCATTATACGTCATTTTAACTATTAAAAATATTTTAGTAAAACAATTTTTTTGAACAGATACAATTTTTTTAATGATGTACAACTCCTTACATAAAGATAAAGACTAAAAAATAGAAATCACTGTTACACATGATAAAAATTAAAAATCCTTGGCAAATTTTATCATTTTCATATGTTTGAAAACAACAGTCTTCCCGGATTTTAGGGGGTATACCCGACCCCCGAAATTTGGGGAGGATGTCCCAAAAAAAATTTTTGGGTATACCTCAAATACCTCATTTTTAGCGTTTTCAGTACTGGGATCCACCAAATTTCAGGGGGGTGTCCGGAGTACCCCTAAATTTTAGGGGGGCAGGAAGTGTCGGCTATATTCGAAATTTTTTCGGGGGGTATAACCCCCCCCACCTCCCTACCCATCTATGGTCTTAAAGCTATTTAAATGATATTTAATTGTGCATTAATTCCAAATGTATCTTGAGTTTTTCATAAAAACTGTAAAGTGTCAAATAAAAAAAGGTAAATTTGCAGAGAATTGAAAAAAAATATTGGTTTTTAAATATAATCAAAACAGACTTTTTGGTGGAAACACTAAGCTAAAAATTATAATTTTTATATTTATTTGATGAAAAAAATGGGTTAATCGTTATTCCAAAATGTGAATGAAGTCAACAACGCTACCTATTTGACCACGCGCGCCACTCACTAGAGTCTAACCTCCACAATCATTACTTCCTTGAGTTGCTACCATTACTATTTTTCGCCAAAAAATCGCAGGGTGTTTGTACGGCAAGCGCTATATCTCAATAAATACTGAACCACCGATTGTAACAATCAAGGTATCAAATAAAAGTAGAAAGTTTACGCTTTTGTTGACACCTTAATAGCGCATTTTGTTCAATAAGCTGTAGTATTATAGACTATTAAAAACGATTAATGATTTAAAAGTATTTTGCGTTGGACATCCTTCCCCCTTCTAACTCTTGCCTCTATGGATTTTAAAATTTAAAGTTTTATAATCAGTGGAAAATTTTTTAATTATAAAATCACCTAAAAGCGCCATTAATATTTTGACGAAAAGCATTTTAAGGTAGGGTAAGGTTTTCACAAAAATACCAAACATTGAAGACAAAAAATTTGACTCTGTACCGCACCTTTAAGTGAGATTTTGGTTTTCAAATTGTGTTCATAACTGATGGCTCTTTTGGTTGGAAAGCCGCCCAAAAACATTAAATCGCGTAAAAAATGAAACGTTTTGTATGTTGAAAAATTGAATTTACTAAATTTTCCATTAGTTATGTTCAGCCTATTCTCATGCAAATTAAACGACAGCGTATGCAAATTAATTAATATGTCAGATTTATTAATATTCAGCTTTTTTCGCAAAATTTTAACCGACGTCTTATTGTACAGCCGTGTTTTTTGGATTTATATTTTTTGTATAATAATTCCCTCCAGGCCCACTAAATGTGTCTGTATTGTTTTTTGTATCTTATTTTGTATCCATGTTTTAACGGGTTTTATAATTGAAAATTCATTTATCAATATCGATATTTATGTAAACATATTTAATTAGGCACATAAAAAACACTTACAGAATAGAATGTCAAGATAAAATGAGATTTTTTCATTAATTTAATGAAGTTTTCATTTTTCAAAACACAAATTTTCACGTTGAACATAAAAGGAAAATAAATCTTTCTTAGTTTAGTTTTTGGCTAGAATAAAAATTATTAGAAAATATTATTGATTTACTTTAATTTCCCACCGTTGTTGTTAAAGTTTTTTCCTAAAAATATAAACAAAAATAGCCCGGTTCAAAGCAAATAAGTCTTCTTCTGGATTGTTTGTCAGATAAACGTTAAGGGTAACAGTCGTTTTTATAAATTAAATTCTAAATACGTTCAATTTGACTCAAAATAGGTAGTCAAGGTGGCTTTATTTCAGGTAAAAATAATTATTTCTGAGATTTAACAATAAATAAAAAATACATAATTTAGAGATGGTTATAGCTATAGCTTTGTAGTTATATCCGCATATTTTTTTAATTATACTGTAAAAGTTCAGTCAACTACACAAAACATTGACTAATTAATCGCCTAATATTTTTGGTAAAGTAATGGTTATTCACCTAATAATTAACTGCAGGTTAGTATGGAAAATACGGCAGAATACTCAATATAGAAAAATATTTAATGTTTTTTTTTACCAAAAAAGGCTCAATTTATCTTATAATTTATTCAGTGTACAGCTCAGTTACATCTTAGCTCCACACTAATATAAATATTGTACAAAATATCGTTCGCGAAATATGCTCAGCTAAATATATTTATTGTGCACAGAGATTGCTTTAATGGCTGACTCTTAGGTCAGGATGTAAAATCGGCGAAACCTTAGCAGCAAGATTTGCTGTTTGGTGCCAATGTTGGAGCAGTCACAGGACATATAAACTCGGCCAAACCTTAACAGCAAGAGTTGTTGTTTGGTACAAAATACGTAGAATAGTCAGATTGTTTACACTCCGGGGTTCGCGGTCGCAGATCTCAGTCCTTCCGGCGGTAAATCCGCAGTATCCGTCGGTCCCGCAGACTCTGGCGACGCCACACGGCGCCTCTTGCAGCGCGGGGATGCGGCGCGCCCTTTTCTGGAACCATAGGTGTTGTTCCAACGGCACATCGAGTCATAGCACGAAAACTATAAGTTTTTTTAATACTTAGTTTTGTACATCTACTTGTACTCCAGAACATAGTTTTTTTTCCAAATATTTAGAATCTTTTTTTTTATTTTTGTACATGTACTTTCGCACTCGGAACCGTGGTTTTTTGTCCATGTACTTTTGTACTGGAGAAGGGTGTACTTGAAGCCTGCAACATACTTTACCAAAGTGTCTAAGCGACAAAACCAAAATTTAACAAACAAACCCAAAATCGGGTCTTTGCCCGATTTTAGGTAATCAAAAAGTGTTTTTTTAAATTTTAAAAATTTTTTTAGGTCGAAATGCAAAAAAATGGAAAAAATCAACAAAATACACCTTTAAAGCACCCAAAATCAAACTTTTTGCTTTTATTTTTTAGGCCAATCTGAACCAGGCTTTGCACGCCGCAATATCTTTGGCGAAAAATCCATCTAGTCCGATTTTTGTGGATTTTTTGAGCTAGAAAGATATTTACATGTAATTTTTTAAAAAGTCTTAAGCTAACTATTAAACTGCTAACTGGCGTGACTGCTCAAATTAAGTGAAATTTTTATTTAAAAAAATAATATTTAACATTTTTTTGCATTTTTTACTTTTTAACGTACAATAAGTCTGGCCTGGGTCCCTAAGAAAATCTAAGTAGATTTTCATTTACTGCTACAAGAAGCCAATAAAAGATATCCGTATGCAGAAACTTATAGATATGATGCTTTACACAGCAATACAAAAAACAAACAGAAAAAAATAAATTGCAAAAAAAAACTTGAAATAAAATAAAATGTTATTTAACATAAACTGTGGTTTCCTGTGCTGTTGTAACAACACGCAGTTGTATGCATGCGGCCTTCCTTTTCTTCTTTATCATCTTTTTAATTGTGGGAATCGCCATGACATGTTTGGGCTTCCTTGACTACGGTGATACGGGTCCGGCCACCAACCGAACATTTCGAATACTGGGCGTCGTTGCATTGATTCTTTGCATCGGCTTTCTAATTGCTGCCTGCGGTACGTTTATTTTAATGTTTGATTAAAAAATTTTTTGGAATTTTTATAGCGTTATTTCGTTTTTTACGCATTAAATTTGTTTTAAAGTTAAATTATGATACATTAAAAATGCAATAAACGTCATATTGTTTTGTTTTTTAAAATTCATTTAAAAAAAGTTTTAATATACAAATTAATAAAATCAATATTTGGTTATTTAGTGCAAAAATCTTAAACTTTGGGAAGTTGGCACAAAAAACTTCATAATTCACACCTTTTCTCGGAATTTTACGCGTGTTTCTTTAATTTAAATTTTGTTTTTAGTTATCATATCTGATTGTGTTACTTCGTCAATAAAACACGGTGGTGAGGAATATTCTTATCACGCCCTTCAACTTTCCTGCTCCGAAAGCTTTCAAAATTATCCGGAACAGCAAACGCGTAAGGTTTCGTTATAAACCGCTAAAATTTCTATATTTTCAACTTTAAATTATTATTATTAGTAGTAATCAGATAACAGAACTAATATTTCATAGTGCATGAAATAGTGTAGTGCACTATTTCATGCAACTATGCATAGACTATGTGCATAGTCTATGCATAGTTTAATTCTGTTGTATCATCATTTTATTTTTCTTTTCTTTTTTTAAAAGAAAATCATCGACAAAATCATCAAATTTGCGACTTAATCGCCGCAAACATAAACTATGATTCTAACAAGATATCAACATATTTATCTGAAATGACTTTAAAGGCTCAAAAAAGCACTTATTTAAGTCAGATTAAAACTTTTCTTGAATGCATCCAAGGAATCAACAGTTACTTGAGACGGGAGTAGATTGTTCCAAAATATAACTACCCTATTTGCAAAAAAAAATTTCCTTGCATTAATTCGACTTTCTTTAACAGCCAATTTGAAGGGATGACCACGGGTGCGCTGTAGGTTAAACTTAAAAAATCATTGGCTTGCAAATTGTTTAAGCTATGTATAATTTTAAAGCACTCATATAAATCAGTTTTGTCTTTTCGGTCATTTAATCTTTCGAAACCTAGGTAATCCAGCCTTTGTTCATAACCAACAGGTTGTTATTTATAAAACAACCTTCTAGTGAAATTTTGTTGCACTTTTTTAAAAATGTTTATATCATTTTGTAAGTAATGGTTCCAAACTGCACTAGCGTACTCCAGAATTGGTCTAACATAGGACTTATATGCTCTGAGAAGATTATTTCTAGAGTTTGAGTTGAATGTTGTAAAAATTAGTGATGTCACTCTCATTGCTTTTTTTTACTGTGATTTCACAGTGTTTGGAGAATTTCATATCATGAGATATATAAACACCAAGTTCACGCATCAATTCTGTTGTTGCAAGTACATTAATATTAAGCTTATATTTACAAATTAACTCTTAATTTCTTAAACTCTTAATTTACAAATTAACTCTTAATTTGCTATGATTTCGAATATGCAGAACTTCACACTTATGATCTGATAATTGCAATTGTCATGCCCGGTATCAAACATTTTGGGAAATTATAATATAATTATAGTTTAGCTTTGTTACAAATCGTAAACTAAATTTAAGCATTATATTTGCATAATTTTCACGCTAATTTTTATGGGGAATCCGTAATATTTTGCGTTTATAAAGCTGATCTGCGTATACATACCTATGTCAAGTCACGTGGAATATTCATGCCGTCTGCAAGATGGTAGTTAAATTTTGACTGCGGCTCCACCAAAAAACACGTTCGTGAAATATCATGGATTCTAAATATCTGAGACGTATAAATTATTTTGATATCCTGTATAAAAAATGTATAATCCTTTAGAAAATTTTGGTTGCTTTTAGAATATCCCAGCAGCTTCTGGCACCAACCCAATGTCATGCTGGACCAGAGAAATCAAACCGCCAGTTTTTACTCCATACCTCCGCCCCAGCTGACCCCACAGCCGCCTCAGGCTGTGTGCGAGTCTTGTTCTTTTCACACGATCTCAAAAAAGTAAAAAAATATAAGAAATTAAGGTAACTGGCTAAAATTCGGCCAGCCTTTAATTTCGGCCACCGGCTGGTATCGTTTCTATGCGCAAAATTTTGAGAAATCTGTGTATGGCAAGATATATTTGTCAAGTCATCTATAATCATAATCAGTTCATTTCAAAATTGAGCGCATGGAAAAAATAACAGCCAGTGACCGAAATTAAGTTTTTTATTTATTTATTTATTTGCATAAAGCAGGGTAGGCAAGGCCGATGTTACTCAGCACTAATTGCGCAACCAAATATTACATATAACAATTTTAACAAACAATATTATCACAATGCAATGTATCTCAGCCGGGACTCGATCCAGGGACCTTCAGTATGCAAGACGTAAGATCTCGCACTGCGCCACAAAAGAAATCTTATATAAAATCAATGAAAAATTAATGAATAACCGACTGGAAACAAGTTTAAATGTTGCTGTTTAATCATGGGCGGCTGGACAAAAAATCTCAAGTTAAAGTTGTCGTGGTTGACTTTACATAATATATCAAGAGATTGGGTAATAATATAAATATCTAAAAATATAATACACGGGCTACGTGCTAACGGAATTTTTCATTAATGCAAGGTTTTTTATTAGTGCATAATTATTATTATCAATATTACGTTTATTTATTTATTACGAAATTACAAGCAACTATAATTACTGTAGTGTCTGATATACCGCTGTCACCCCATAAGCTCATAAATAAATCACATAAATCACAATGAATTAAAACATTAAACATAAACAATATTTTTATACTATGAATAAAAAATGTTATTTATCAAGATGTCTGTCTGTTCACATTTTTTTATTTTTAATATAAACATCTATTTACTTACAATATTCACACTAATTTTGTTTGTTTTGTCCCTTTTTTTTAATTTTGTCTTTACAAAATTTGGAATTTGGAATCATAAAAATTTATAAAAATAGAAACATAGCTTGTGTGGTTTTAATTCTACCTGATAGTGATAAAAATATATTTTAAATTAATAAATAAAAGTATGATAAATCGATAATTTTGGCAATAAATAACTTAAACAACTGAAAAAGTCATTGCTGTTTAGTTATTTCTTGTCAAATTAAAATATAATATGTAAATATAGTGCTGTTTTGGTAGTGACGTGCAACCCATTTTTTACTTTGTTTTTGTTTTTTTGTGGTGTAATCAATGAAGAATTACGTCAAAAATTTAAAAACTAACACCAAAAGCTACCTAAAAATTTCCTATAAACAAAAATTTTTAAACATAAAACATATAAAACAAAAAATTATAATGCAAATAATGTTATTGATACAATTCAATGCCCCAAAAATAAACTAAATAATGAATGAAAAATGTTTATTGTACACGTTACATTAGTAACAAATAAGTACAATGTTTAAAAAATATATGAATCTAAAGGGTATCACAATATCAAAAATGAATATTATCAAATATTAACAGAAACCGAGAGAAAAAAATATGTAAATAAGTTTAGTCAATGTAACGGTTGCAAAGGTTTCTAAAAATTTAAAGATTCACCAAGGTGAAATTTAAATTAAAAACACAAAACAGGTATTATAAAATTTATATAAGATGGCTATTTAAACGTTTAGTAAATATAGCAAGTGATTTTGATAAAACAATACTAGCAGGCAAAGAATTCCAGACATTGATTACGCGATTTACAAAAAAATATTTTGCTGCGTCAAGTTTATATTTTGAACCCACAATTTTAACCCCGTTACCTCTAGTGCGAGTATCTTTATTTACAACAAAAAAAGTTTTTGGTTCAATATCTACTAATCCATTTATTATTTTGAAACACATCTTTAAGTCTGTTTTTAATCGGCGAGTTTCTAGTTTTTCCAGACCTAAATCTGCTATTCTAGCCTCATAATCAACGTTTGGAAAAGAGCATCTTAAGTATAACCTTTTCGTAAATGTTTTTTGTACATTTTCAATGCAATTGATGTCTTTTTGATAAAACGGTGACCAAACATAGGATTCAAATTCGACAAGTGGGCGAATGTAAAATTTGTACGCTTTAAGCAGCAATGCCATATTTTTTGTATTAAAACATCGAAAGAGAATACCTATTCTGTTTAAAGCTTTTGCCGAGATTTCTGAAGAGTATATAGAGAATTTAAGATCTTTTGATATTGTAATTCCTAAATCCTTTACGACAGAAGTTGATTTAATATTTATATTATCAAGAGTGTAATTAGCATCAGAATTATTTGCTCCAACTGCCAAAACACTGCATTTTTCAATGGCAACGTTAAGTTTCCAGTCAGAAGACCAATTGCAAAAATTATTTAACGAAAGTTGGAAATCATTTTTTTGTAAAAAGTTTTCATAAGCTATATACATTTTGGCGTCGTCAGCAAATAATTTAATGTTTGAATCAGGCCCTAAAGATTCTGGCAAATCATTTATGTACAAAATAAATAAAAGAGGTCCCAGCACGCTTCCTTGAGGTACGCCGCTGCTAACATATGCAAAATCAGAATAAAAATAATTTTCCTCGTTACTTAAGCAAAATTTGTCTTTATCAATAATTACACGTTGACTTCTTAAAGATAAAAAATCCTGAAGCCAGTTAAAAAGTTCATAACCGATTCCGTAAGCTTTTAATTTGTGCAATAGTTTTGGATGACTAACTGTGTCGAAGGCTTTTGAAAAATCAATATACATAACGTCTACCAATTTTTTAGCCTCCAAAGCAGTTATCCAATCCATAAGTGTGGCTAGTAATTGCAAACCTACAGACCTTCCTGAAAGAAATCCATACTGTTCTTTTGTTATTAGGTTATTTTTTCGTAAATAATCTAGTATAGTATCAAATATAATACTTTCGATAGTTTTGCAACATATTGATGTTAAAGAAATACCTCTATAATTTTCTTTTAAACTAGCAATATTTTTTTTAAAAATGGGACGAATAAAAGCATCTTTCCAAACTAAAGGAACTTTTCCAGTTTGCATAGATAGTTCGAAGATGCGCGCTAAAGGACAGGCTAAGATATCACTAAGTTCAGATAAATAATAGGAAGGAATGTCATCAGGTGTTTTGGAAAATTTTTTCGGAAGGCCTTTTATAATTTTTTGGCAACTTTCGACACAGGAAACAAGTCGCTGTATAAACCTTATGTTTTCAGGGACTCGAGTTGGAAAATACGGCAATATATTGTTGTCTTTAGTGAAAACGCTACAAAAAATAATCATTAAAATAATTGACATTTTTCTTGGGAATCAAGGCAAAAACTACCATCTGACCTTTTAATCGGTCCAATTATGGTTGAACCATTTTTAAACTTTTTGCTGGCTTGCTTTTAAAATCTACAAATGTCCCCACTACCCTAGAGGATTCAGCTTCTATTTTTTCATGAAACGCATTTAAAGCATGCTTGTATCGTTTAGCACAAGCTTTATAATTAGTTTTAGCAAATTCTGAAATTTTTGATAACCGATAAAGTTTTTTCTTTTTCCTTGTTAGATATTTAATATATGCCGCGGATATCGAAATTTTTTGTCAGAAATATTTTTTGTAGTTAGATAAGTGGCAATACATTTTTTATTAATACTAACAAATTTGCTATATAAATCATTAACGTTATTTGACTCAGCTATAATTCTTTCCCAATTTACAGAATTTAGAAAATTTCGAATTTTAGAATAATCGGCAGAACGAAAATCGCGAATGACTCGTTTGTTATTTGTTAGCGCGTAATTCAAAATTTCAAGCCTTTTAAGATCCATTCTGAGCCAAACCAAAATACAAGTATATTGAATTTTAAAAGCATTCCATTCATTGTTTATCAAAAAAAAGGATTAACACGCAGATAAATGAACAGCTCAATTATAAATAGAATAGGATTATATATTTATAAATTATAATATGTTTAATAATCGGTTGGTTGAAGCGCCATAGTAGCCCAAAAAATCAGTTTATATTTTTCAGAATTCTGAGTTGAACAGATTGTGATCATTTTTTAGCAAGTTATTATTGATATTTTGAATTATTTTTATCCGTTTTTGTATCTACGCCAGCACAGTCTGTGGATTAAAGTCGGGAGATGTTTGTTTGTTAGCCGCGGAATCACAACAGTGTCCTAAAAGGTGGAAAGCCACTCAAATTTAGGGGGCAATCACCAAAAATCCTCATTAGTATTTTTAGTACTATAGGAGTCCGCCCCCCCCCCCCTAAATTTTACATTATTTTGCCCAAGCATAAATAGAAAACCACCCAGATTTCGGGGAAATTGCCGAAAAACTTCATTAGTGTTTTCAATATTGGCTCATAACAAAAAAAAAGAATATCTAAACAAAACATTAAACTTTAAGCTTAATTCGTATATTCTATAATTAACAGTGTTTTTATACATACTTAACCGGAATTTATTAGTTCAAAAAAAATCTGGAACATTTTAATAATTTTAACATTGAATTTCTAGGCGAATAACGATAACATTTTAAGTTATAAATTGAATATTTTGGTCAAAATAAGTGCAGTTGTGGTTTTTAATTGTAAAAAATATTGCCGTATTTTTGTGCAATTTCAATTTAAGCTGAAGGAACATATCTTTTTAAAGATTTGCTTTAAAAAACGAAGTCCGATTTTTTGATTCAAACACATATTGACGGTATCCAAGCATATCCTAAAGATTAAACGCAGATTTAGAATAACGATCTAATCCATAGTTGTCTGGCGGTATACTCTCCTCCGCTTTTTCTCCCTT